>NDGN011323042.1:0-11672 GCA_002564285.1 Tympanoctomys barrerae
AGAGCAAGAGCTGTAAAAGGCTCAAGTCAACAACTTCTGACATCACCAGTCCTGCGGATGACCTACTACTCTTATGGACTGCTGGACTGTATTGGAATATTTTGCTGAACTCACGCATCTACAATATTTAAATGGCAATGGAATACCCATCTCTGACAAACCTAAACAAAAAAGGAGATACAGATGAAGGGCCATTTTGTACACACAAAATAGCTACGATAGGTACACCGCTATTTTCTCTTAACGAATGGAAAGATGTGTACTAATAGTGTTTGTGGACAGGATATTGTGTTGGCATCTTGTACTATGAATAACCACTAAGAAGACAACAATATGCAATGTAATGATTATTGAAAATGTCCTACTGATTGGTTTTGAAACTGTCTCATTGCTATTTGTTTCTCAATAAAATTATTTTTAAAATATATAAAAAAAGAAACACTTGATTTATGTAGTAAAAATGTTCAAATTTCATTAAAAAAAATTTTAAAGCTTTTTAGGAATAAAGGTTGCCAGAAACCATTTCCTAATTTAATACAGAGTGAACAATATTACCACTGTGTAAGTCTCATTAGATACATCTCTAAGAATTTTGTGAAGAACTAAACATTTAATCACCTATGAAGGAACACACCAATAGTTTCTCCAGCTCCACAAGGCAGTGTTACAATTCTTACTCTGGACACCTACTTAGGTATTTAATAACCCAATAATAGTTACAATATGTAAACTTTGCTACAGCACATAATTGGGACAGGAATAAAAATACTTCAAAATAAAATAAGAAACTGTCTAAAATGAGGCTCTGGAAATAGAAATCATAGACCTATGTTGACAACTTTACCTGTAATTCCTATGAAAATAAATAGTTAAAATATTAATAATCTGAAAAAGAAATCCTGTAGTGAAAAGGGCTGTCTTAGACTATTTTCTGTGCTATAGGGAATGCTGGGAGGCAAACTCATTTCTAAAAGAAATGTACTGAGCACTGGATTCTGAGGCTGAGAACCCCGAGGCCCTAACAGAGCTGCTGGGCTTCCTGCCTGGCTGGAGCAGGTGGTGAGCAGGGTGTGTGGAACAGACAGCCCCAGGGCCTCACTGTGTGACATTCCTACAAGGTAACTAACCTGCCGGGTCACGGCCATCCGATGGAGACAACGGCATTTAAACCTTCTGAGAACCAAACTGCCTTTGGAAACCCCCCACCTCTCTAGCCTCACTTTGTGAATCAAATTTCAATGTGAGTTTCAGGGGCAACAAAGCACACTCCACCTATAGGAGAGACTTGAAACCTCCCAAAGGGAGCTAAAACATTGTTCATAGATGTTCAGGCAACAATGGAACACACAGTTTTTGACCAGATTTTGTGAGATGGTTAAGCTCCGATTCTGTTTGCATAGTCTCCTGTAGCTTTTCTTCCACATCAAGCAACACACCGCGTCCTGTGGTGGAACACAACAGCGGGCGCAGCAGTTTCTGCCCTCTTCAGAGTGTTAGCAATGCCACTGGTGAGATTATCTGAGGGTGTAGTCTAGTGGCCACAGCACACTCGGTGAAAGTGAAGGATGAAGCTGTTGCCTGAACCCTACCCAGTCCTATTTTTTCTTACTGTGTTCAGGGCTGGCAGGGGACAGCCTTCTGGTCTGAACGGTGGGAGAGCTAGTGAGGAAGCGGGAAGAGGGTCCTTTGCCACCACCTCAGCACTATCAGTGTGGCGGCAGAGAGGAAAACTGTCCATGTTTAAGTTATTCTCAAAAGTTGGAAAAATTAGATTCATAATAGATATGTGCACTACTCTTAAAGCTCTTGAGGAAAACCCAAGGAAGATACCCAGAACAAAACTCTAAAAATGCTTGAAATGGTTGTAATGTGCTGGCATTTGTGTCTGTGTCTCTATAAACTATATTTATTATTTTTAAAATTAATATTCTAACATGATTACATATGAAAAATGTTTTAAAATAATGGAATCAGTATCTGCATATCTATCTGTCTATCTTTCTATCTGTCTGGGTTTATATATTCAGTACTGTTATGAGAAATATAGACAGTATAAAGAAAAAATAGTGTCAGTACCTTAACTGTAATGTTATCTTTTATAGTTATTTTACCTTTTGTTTCAGATATATATGTATAATTATTTTACAAATTCATTCTATAATTAACTTCCAATCTATTCAATTGATGCCTTATGACATACATGATGCATTTAACTTAAAATAGTTGACTTTTTTTATTTTAAATATATGGTGTATTTGTATCTCAGTAGTACACAAGTAGAATTTTGAAAATTTCTCAGACAATGGTCTCATAATTAGGATACTGTAGAAAAGTAATCTGCTTTTCAAAAAAATGGAAATTTCAAAAAATGAAGTATTGAGTAAGATATAAAAGAAAATGCCTAAATAAATCTTGGAATATGCCCATCAACAGATGAATGGAGAAAGACAATGCTGTATTTATGTACAATAGAGTTATACTCTGCCATAAACAAGGATAATTGTGAGACATTTTTAGGTTAATGAATGCATCTCAAGACCATAACCTGAAGTGAAATAAATCAGATACACAAGTTTAAATATCACACTGTTTTAGCCTGGGAAGATAGTTGGGTGGTCTAAGCACCTGCCTGGCAAGCACAAGCACCTGAGTTTGATCCTGGGAACCACATGCCATGTGGGCCCAAAAATCAGGTGTGGTGGTGCATACCTGTAATCCCAGCATTGGGGAGGCTGAGACAAGAGGATCACTATGAGTCTGAGCTGTGTAGTGAGATCCTATTAAATTAAATATATAAATAAATAAATGATTTTTTTTTAAATAGCACACTGTTTCATGTGGGAAATTCAAAGTGTAAATAGCAAAATGTAGGCTAGATATTAGGAAGCTGAAAGAATTTGTTCAAATAGGAAGGAGAACAAAGAATGGAAAAGAGAAAGGGATGGAAGAGAAAAAGGATTTTTTATTTTTATGTATTAGGCCCCACCCTAGAGTGAATCATCACTTAAAGGTTATTTTAAAAATATTGGAAAAGGACAGTGTTCCAGTTCCTCAGAGGAACTCTGATCTTCACAGTCAGCTTGGGAGTCGCCTCCGAGCTTCTAGCACAGACTCTTCAGCCTCTACCTTGAATCCTTCAGTCTTCTGGCATAGACCCTTCTGGCTCTGTCACAGACCCATGGGCCACCTGATGCGGACTTGCATGGAACACTACAGTGAGCTCCAGACCTTGGACTGAATCCCTCAGTCTCCAGTGGGCAGACACCCTCTGCTCACTTCCCCATCCAACTCTGGCTGACCATCATAAGCCAATCTTGTGATTGCTTATACATTTGCACATCTTGTGTTATATCTGTTCCTCTAGTAAAACCCTGACTAGTACAATGACTAATTGAGATATTCAAACAGTGTAATACTTTTCCTTCTATCTTTTGGCCATTTGTACTTCAAGTATATGTTACCTATTCATGTACTTTTCCAACAAATAAATAGTTTATAACAGCACACTTCATTTCACTCATTAGCTTGCATTTTAATATTCCAGTTCTCAGGACAGTGTACCATGTTAGGGCATCACTGGCACCCAGGAAACAACAAGTCTCCATGAGAAGGGTAAACCTCTTTCTTCATGGTAGTTGTCACTCCCAGCTCCTGCCTGTTTGCATAGAGCACCAAGGTACCTGCCAAGCACAAACTCCACTTGGTCCAAACCCTTCCCCCAAAGATCTAGGTGCCATAATAGCAGGAGTCAAAGTTGTACAGTCATAAACCAGCAAACTGATTCTCTCCCAGTATTTAATATTTAATCTTCATTAAATAATTCCAAATCTATTTTCCTACTGACCCTATTATTTTTCTTTTTAGAAGGTGTCAAGCATTTCTTTTTGCTTTTGATACTCAAAAATTTTAAATTGTGTGCTTTCTTCTCTAATTCTGGTAGGCAATTGGTAAAATTTTCCATGAATATCAATGCCTTCATTTAGGAAAAACTTTCTCATTTATGTTTTCAGCTATACCTTTTCTTCCATCATATCTATACACATCCAACTCGTACTATTTACTTACTGGATCTTTAGAGTATGTCTTCTAATCTGCCCATTTTTTCTCCTTAATGGCTACAGTTTTCTTCTACCTCCACATTAAGAAGGAAATTACTTCTTCAGGTCTCCATGGATGTTTTTTTCTTTTTCATTGTACTTCAAGTGTGGGTAATAGTTGAACTCTTCACTATTTACTTTGGGTCTTTCTTTTGTCTGATAAATTTAAGTTCCATTGAGTGGCTTAACTGCAATCTGCAGGTTCTCAACACATTCATTTCACTAAATAATACAGCATAGGTTTTAATGAATTATTTATGGTATAAATACTAAGTAATTCTGTAGAGGGTGAAAAAAACCAGGAAAACTAATGGCAGCACACACTAGTAATCCCAGAACTCAGGAGGCTGAGGCAGGAGGATCACTGGACTCCTGAGTTATGCAGTAAGTTCAAGGCCAGCCTGAACTACATAGCAATATCTTGTCTAAAAAAAAAAAAAAAACCAGAAAGAAAGAAAGAAAGAAAAAAGAAGATTACTTGAACCCATGAGGATGAAATCACTGTCTTAAGTAGTGTAGTAGTTGATATAATGTGTCAATTTGAGGAGCCAAAAGCTTAGCTAGATAGACTCAATGACTCCAGGCCCTATGGTACATAAAGGGTTTGGAAAGGCTTCTGTGTGCCTCACTTCTTGAAAGAGTTCCAATCTTCCCCATACCACTTTCTTGGAGGATTTTAATCAGTGAAGCAATGCACTTTGGAGGAGCTCAAATCTTCGCAGCAGCCACCACCACTTTTTCAGAGGAGCTCTGGTCTTCACAATCCACACGGAAGAAAGAGAGAAAGGCTTGACAGATGCTGCAGCTGCTGCTCCTCCTCTGCTCTTTGCTGTTTTCTGCCACCATAAACTCCTGCAGTCTGCCTTAGAGCCAGCAGAATATAAACTAAAATTTCTATTAACTGTGAGCTAAATAAGCCTTTCCTTTCTTAATTTTGTATGTCAATATTTTGTCCCAGCAATGAGTAAAACATAATGGAGACAAAATTTGGTACCAGGAGTGAGGTCATTGCTGTGACTATACCTAACAATATGGATTACAAGCTTTGGAAATGGCTTATAAAAAGAGATTTTTTTTAAAAAAAGGTTTATTGATATTGCCTACTAGTGAAGAGCTAAAATGCCTTCAGCTCTTCTATATGGGAGATTCTGAGTCAGAACAAAAAAGACCAGAATGCTGAGAAAAAGCCTGCCTATAAAGACCAGGCTGGTAAGATTTCTGCTGGAGAAAAAGGACTACAGTGGTTGTTAAACTGCAGATGATTTGTGTTATGGCTCCGCAAAAAGTTTGTCTACATTTTGCTCCTGTCCAGAGACTTTGCCTGAGATTTAGACTATGTGTAATGTACTAGTTAATCTTACAAAAAAAAAAAAAACAGGTCTCAAGGCAAACAAATGTTGAGGTAGTGGCATGGCTATCGTTAGGGCCTTTTAGTCAAATATATATTGAGAGTCAAAAACAAAGAGCCCACCAAGATGATTTAAAATGTTGTGAGTTAGGCAAAAAGAAAAAAAAAAGGCACCAGAAAGGCTGTGGACTGCAAAGAGAGAGCTGAGGTCTCCACTGCCCCGTGCCCTCCCTAAAAAAATAGAATGATGAAAAAAAATGTCCTGAAGGTACCATAGGAGATGACAGTGCCTCACCCTTTGCAGCTTCAAAATCTCAGGATGAGGGATTTTGCTTTGAGGAGAAAGCTGCAGAGCTGCCTGTTCCATAAAGGAGGCAATGGCCACACCAAGTTCCAAAATAGAGGTGGCGGCTACACCAGATTCCAAAATGGTGACCACATAAACAATTTTTTCCTCCTAATCAGGGTCGAAATGCTCAGCAATCCAGACACTCGACCCCTACAACCAGAAAAGGAAAAAAAACCCAGGATTCTGTTCCAGCTGGCAGCAGCCCCTGACATCACCCACATGGCATTGGTTTTAGGCACATACAAAATACAGGAGTTCTAAAGTTAAAAAATCTTCCACCTGGATTTCAGAAGGCCTGGGAGGCCAGACAATTTGCCCTGGAGAGGGAAATATATAAAGCTGTGAATAAAAAACCTATTCAATATAAACCTCAAAAGTTTAAAAAAGCCAAAAACATAGATTGTCTTTTTAAAAAGCTACAAAGTGGGAGCAAAGCAGGCCTGAGAGAAAAGCCATGGGAGCTACCAGCAGAAGTGCCACAGAGGTGAAGCCCTCTAATGCTTTTGGAGCTCACGACTCACTACAGGTTGCTTCAGATGTTCCACATAAAACTACAGGACTTAATGTCTGCCCTGTGGGATTTGGGACTTACTTTGGTCCCAATGCTTTATATCTTGCTGTGTATACCTTTTCAAATGATAATGTTTATCTTGTGCCTCTAAATGTTAAAAGTGTTTAACTTTTCATTTGTATAGGGGCTCACAGCTAAGAACTTGCCTTAGATCTTGGAGGAGACTTGGGACTTGGACATTTAAACAGTGCTAAAACTGTTAGGACTTTGACAACTCTTACAGATAGACTAAGTGCTTTTTACATAAAGCAATGCATATGAGTCTTTGGGGGGCCCAGAAGCAAAAAAGGTTATGGTTCTCATATAATATAATGTTAATAGACTTACTAGTAATTCATAAAGATTATTAAAGCTGCCTTAAAATGTCCAAGGTGTAAAGTATTAATAAGCATGTTTATATCTGGAGACTGATTTTTAAAAAGTATAGATACAGTTTATATATAGTTGACAAGTTGACAAGGGGTAAATTGTTGTAGTTGACACATAGTGTCAATTTAAGGGGTCGAAAGCTTAGCTGGGTAGAATGAAGGACTACATACCTTAGGGCATGGAGGCCCTGCCCTAGGGCATAGAGAACCCCACCCTAGGGTGGAGTGACTCAACATTTAAAGGGTACATACAGGGGTTGGAAAGGCTTCTGCGTGACCTACTTCTTGGAGGAGTTCTGATCTTTCCCATGCCACTTTGTTGGAGGAGCTTAATCAGTGCAGCTGCACCATTTGCAAAAAGAGCTCAAATATTCACAGCAGCTGCCACCATTTTCTCAGAGGAGCTCTGGTCTTCACAATCCACATGGAACAAAGAGACAGAGACTTGATAGATGCTGCAGCTGCTGCTCCTCCTCAGCTCTTTGCTGTTTTCTGCCACCATAAACTACTGTAGTCTTCCTTAGAGCCAGCAGGATATAAACTAAAACCTCCACTAACTGAGAGATAAACTTTTCTTTTCTTTATTTTGTGTGTCAATATTTTGGCCCAGCAACAAGTAAAAGATAACTGAGATAAAGTAACAATTTTAAAGTTGAAAACATAGGGTGAGATAGCTCAGCAGACTAAGCACCCACTTAGGCAAGAGCAGGGACCTGGGTTCAATCCCCAGAACGACATGCCATGCTGGCTCCAACCCTGGGTGTACTAAGCAATCCACCAAGACCTGGTGTGGTGGCATATGCCTATAATCCCAGCACTGTGGAGGAGGAAGACAGGAGGAGTCCAAGCAGCCTGATACCAAATGCATTTAAATAAGCAAATAAATAAATTAAAAAGATGAAAACAAGTAGGAAGAAAGACCCAAGAATTAATTAGATTAATACAGTAAAGGGAAATGAAAGATGCATTTTGGTGAAGAGAAGATGGTGAGAAACTAGAAAAATGACACAAAATAGATCAAATAAGGAGAAGAGAAAAAAGAAAGTTGCTGAATGTTATTATGAAAGGAGAATAAAAGAGAGGCGAAAAGAATGGTAATGATAGCACATGGTATTAAGGTATATTAGGAACTAAATTTGTGAAGCACTTTTATATTTCAATAAAAATTGACTAACAAATTAAGTAAGTCGATATTTGGCCTCAGATATGGTAATAATATTAACTCTTCTAAATTAAGGTCATGGATCCCTGATACTGTAAAAATAATTAATTGATTAATTAATTAAGGTCATGAAATCAGAAAAATGGACAGTAGTTTTTTAAAAAACAAAGTTGAAAATGTTCAGTGAATAAACAGAATGCCTATAAAAACTAAGTAAGAAAATGTCAAAAGACTGATTTTTGTAAATGGGTAAATGACTCTAGAAATATATTTTGCCAAGTCGGAATCACTAATTTTAGACCTAAAGGTAAACAGTGTTCTGACGGAGTAATAAACAAATAACATTGGGGTGTGAAAGTTTTCTTTTGTTTCATAATTATGTCTAACTTATAATGTTTATGCACTGGAATAATTTGGACCTTTAACTTTTATGGTCAAACAATCAGATTGAATTAAATAAAATGAGGGGGAAAAGATATCTGAAGGAAGCTAAAAATGTATTTCAATGAAACTTGAAAATTTATTGCCCATAACAAATCATGTAATGGACCCAGTTAGCATAGAAATTGTAAAAAAGCAGGTATAAGATATGTGAAATTGAAAATGTCATATAAAACAAAAGTTACTATGATTAAGGAATGGATTTCAAAACAAAATGGTGAAAGTTCATGATGCAAAATGAAATGAAAAGAAAAGAAAGTGGCCACAGAGTTATTGCATGAAACATAGATTATTAATGGACTTATTGGGGCTGTGAAATAAAGCTGTGGTTTTCCTTACTATTTCATTAATGTCAGAAAAAAGAAAAATTTTACATAATTCAAGTCTGTAAAAATTAAGTGTGTATACCAACTATCTGGAATATCTACTATCTCTGAAGTATACAGAAATATTTTTAAGCATCCTCATTAAGACATTTGTTGCATTAATAAAAATAACATATAATATTATTAACACTTCACTTGGAACACAGTTAAATCACTCTAAATTAGGGTACATCATATGTATAGAATTAGCAATAAAATCAAGCATAATATATATCTACTTGTATTTCTGCCTGGCCATGAATCAAGTAAAGGATTGTATTTCCTAGTCATTTCCAAGTGACCTATAATTTTGTGTACACTTATGAACCAGCATCCTACCAAAAAAAAGAACCTATTGTAAACAGAAGAGTTTTGTTTCATGAATTAATTAAATGACAAAACAAAATATTTTGTTTTGAAACTATGTAAGATTGATTGATTCTTCCAGACAGTTATTGAAAACCACAAACCACCATCTAGCACAATAACTTATATGGTTGATTTAATTATTGCTTAAAGTCCTTCACTCCCCCTTTCAGCTCCTAACCTAACATGGAATATTCTGTGAAGCCATCTGCAGCCCAGTCACTCTCCCAGCCCATGGGGAACAAGCATCCAGGATCCTCCGATGCTTGGCTCACATGACTGAGGTGAGCACAGCTGGATTGACACAGCCATGTTGGAACAGAAATTTAGAACATCTTGGGTGTTTTCTCCTGCTCTCTTCATTTTTAAGAAAAAAGGATGAAAGAATGGTGCTTGCAGACAAGAAGTTCTCCTTGACCTGGATCCTGGAATGTAAAAAGCCACAAAAGGAGTCAAAGTCAGTTGTATCAACAAATACACCCTAAGGCTCATTAGTGCTTCTGTGTAGGTTTAGTAGCTGTGCGTTAAGGCATATTTGACATAATGTAATTAAATAACAAAAAAGTCAAGGGCCGGCCAAATAGCTCAGCAGATTAAAGCACCTATAAGCAGGCACAGGGGCCAGGGGTTCAATCCCCAGGCCCACAGGCCCGCAGAGACAGTGATTGAGACTGGGCACGATGGCATATGCCTGTAATCCCATCTCTTGGGAGGCTGTAAACAGGAGAATCACTAAGAGTCCAATCTAGTAGTGAGACCTTGAATACCTGTAGACTCTTCCCCCAAAAAAGTCAAGGGAAACATCAATTTTTCTAATTAAAACTAATATATTACATTAAAGGAATACACTTTTCTTTAAAATTATTTGTTTTAGATGTTTAAATGTTTAAATACATTTTAATGAAATATTAGAAATAGTAAATAATAGAATGGAAATCATCATCCTAATGGCCCTTGAAAATAAAGTAAAGCTATAGTTAGTCCTGCATTATTTTAACTGAAATTTTGCTATCAGCAAACTCCTAGATCCTGACATATACAACTAAAATCCTACATATTAAACATAATCTTTCTATATGATGTACACATACATACGTACACACATATATGTGTACTTAATTCTTTTTTCTAATAAATCTCTTCACATATTTTCAAAGAATCAACTAATCTACTAAGAGCATACTACAGGCAGGCATCTATATATTTTATGTACTACATTATGTTAATGTTAGTGGTATTTAGCTATAATAATGATATAGGAACAAGACAACACACACTCCCCTGCAATCATGAGTTTCATATCAGAAAATTCTATGTCCATGAACTCAATCATGGATTGAATGTATTAGACAAAAAATTCTACATTGGTACTCAACCTGTGGAGACTATTTTTTTGCCAGCATGTACTAACCACATGGTATAACAAATACAAACTAGTCACACTGTATTAGTTATTGTAAGTTAACCAAATATGATTTAAGTATGGGAGACATTGTACACAGGTTATTTGAAAATGTTATGTAATTTATTGCAAGGACAATTTTGGTTCTAACATTGATCTGCACTGTATACTGAGGGATGATGGCATACCATAGTCACAAGATTTAAAATGATTTCCTTTACTTACCTGCATTGCTTCAATATTAAATTTTTGTCTAAGGAACCAATTGAACCATGCAAGCCATAAGCCATGCGAATGAATATACTTTTAAAAAGACAAGATACTAACATTGCCAAAATACCACTTCTTCCATACCAGTACCATCCTCTAAATTTTATACACACTCATTTATTTCTCCCAACTTTCTTATGATTAAAATGTTGATAATCATCTCTTTATTATACATATCAGGAAGTGGAAACAGAGAATTTACATAGCTTACCACAGATCAAGCAATGATCAAACCTCAAGAGATCTGAAAAACAGTTTCTGGGTCAAGAAAGATCCTGAGCCATAACCATGGCTTGTCCCTGGCCAGTACTTTGGTTTGCAAGATCACTAACTTCTGAAACACTAGTACTGTGAGGTTCAGTGAGGCCACCTGCCCTACAGATAAGACACACAAGCACACTATAAGGCAAGCCTGCTTGTGAGACAAGTGTGACTATTAAAAGAGAGAAGAAAATTTTAAATATCAATTTTTTTAATCTAGGGATTCTTTCATAAGCATTTCTATCACGATGAAAACTTAGAAACATAAAGATAGCTCTCACCACAGAAAAGATTTCTGAAATAGAAATAGAAATAGAGTTTGGATAAGCCAGAAACCTTTTGACAAAGTTCAGTGTTCTTTCATTACATTATAGTGTTCAACTGAATTATAAAGTCACAAACTTAAACTAATAGTTCAAGACATTAATTGTGTGAATTTACATACAAATAGAGTTCTTGGATTCCAAACAGCCTTGAAGAATTTAAGTTAGTATAGTCAGTATGGCGATTCTTCAAAACACTAAAAATAAAGCTTCCATTTAAACCAGCTATGCCACTCTTCAGTATATTCACTAAGGAATTAATCAGCATACTATAGAGATACCACACACCCGTGTTTATTGCAGCAGCAGAATTATAATAGTTAAACTATACAAACAGCCTAGGTGCCCA
>NDGN011323045.1:0-10507 GCA_002564285.1 Tympanoctomys barrerae
CATGAACTGCTGCCCTCTGCCATGTGCCACTCTGCATTGGAGCCAGCTGAGTATGGACTGAAACATCCAGTAATTGTGAGCTAAATAAACCTTTCCTTCCCTAATTTTGAGTGTCAAGTATTTGTCCTATCAACAAGAAAAGAGTAATTGAGACAGATAAAATAGCAGTTTTCCTTGTATACTGTAGGGTAAATCAGGAAAAGAAAATTTAAGTGCATACATTTCTCATGTAGTTAAGATTTTCGAAGGTCTAAGTTTCTCTCTGACTGAGTCAATTAGGTAAATTTACTATTTTAATTTTGCACTCTACAAGTAAGCCTCAAAACTAGCCTCACTGAAGTTCTTTAACACATCACAAGTAGGATATACACTGTTTTTTTTTTATTATTCCAGATGAACATTGTAATGTTAATATATAAATTCCAGTTCTAATCAAGAGCTTCATATATCCATAGATAGTTGCTTTTCTCTTCAGTGTGTCCGAACTGGTCTAAACCTTTCTGAGAACATTAATAGATAATCATATTTATCTAGTGTAATTTCAATAATAGCAACCAGTTTACAATTGGGTTCCATCTAGGAGATTCTCTGTTTTGTACCAGAAATCAAACGCAGGCCCTTGTACTTCCCAGGAAGGCACTTAGGCCCCTGTTGTATCTCCCTGGCCCTAAGAGATTCCTTAAATGGGTTGCATTGAAAAAATGCAATATAATGTAGTAGGGTGACAAACCTGGAGAAGCAAGATATGATCTTTGGGTGCAAACTTGAAACTAAACTGCTTATGTATTCTCAAGAAAATGGTTAACACATCGATCTATGACTATATCCTCATGAGAATATCAATAAAAATGCTACAAGTTATATCCATGTCAGTGTCACTGTTGACGATCAAATTAAATGTGATCATGTATGTAAAAAATACCCTAAACAAGAAAGTACTGTCTAAATAGTACACATTTTTTAATTTAAAGGTTAGAATACATCTCTTGTATAGGTTCATAGTGTAAATAAAAAGATATTTTAGTTATATTTGAATTTTTTATTTTTGCATTTTATGGAAGAGTCTACAGGGTGTTCAGGGTCTCACTACCAGATCGGACTCATAGTGATCCACCTGTTTATAGCCTTCCAGGAGCTGAGATTAAAGGTGTGCACCACCACGCCCAGTCTCAATTGCCATCTCAGCACACCCCAGGTGTAAGGCCAGCACAGCAGACCCTCAGATCAAACCCCCAGCCCCTGCACCTGCTTGCAGGTGCTTTAATCCACTGAGCCTTTTGGCTGGCCCTTATATTTGAAATATTTTAAGGCTTTAACTGTCATACTTTCTAAGAATCAAATAGCATTTTAGTGCTTCCTTGAAGTAAACCAAAATAATGATGGGTCTGCAACAGAATCCTACCAGATGATCATTCATTTTTGCATGTATGGAAAGTCAATAAAATTCACAATTAAATATTGGTTTTTAATTTTAATTTCTTCTTCAAAATTATAATACACTTGTTCAAATACTACAGGGATCTCTTTTGATTGAGTCACACATGGTTTACACAATAATCCGCTAAAATATAGCATCCTTCTTTTAACATATTAAAAAACCTAGATTCAGGCATGATGGCTTTCCACAAATCAATGTGCAAAGTTTGAGATTTAATTTCCATAACCACAAGTATATACCTATACATTTAATCTTGCCAATTTGAAATGCTTTCAAAACACTATTTTAACAAGAAAAATACATTTCAGAACAGTTTGTTTGCTCTCATGTTCAGTCAGATCTTACAGTCTCATTTTTTATCAGAGTTCTTGTTCTTAACTTGCACCAGCCAAAATGCCTCCTTATTGCTCCATGAACACAAAAGTAGCCTCTCTCCTCATGTTCTTCTCTGTGTTTGAGATAGTCTTCCCTGAAACATGTAGGTCTTTGTTTCAAGGTCACTTCTTTGGAAATATCTCCATTGGGGCTAGGGAGATGGCTCAGTAGATTAAGGACTTCCCTGGCAAGTGCAAGGGTCTGAGTTCAATCCCTGGTTCCACCAAAAAAAAAAAAAAAAAAAAAAAGGAAATATTTCCTTGACCACTATGTCTAAAACAAACACACTATTACTCTCTACCTACCCTGTCTGGCTGTACTACTTTTCTAACATTTGTTATACTTAACTATGTATTACACCTTGCAGGGCTTTTTAAACCTTGATTGTAAAGTTTAAGAAAGCAAGACACTATTTTCTTAACGTTCTAACACATGTCTACATAATAGTTAACAATCAAGGATTTGTGTAATTCATCTTCTAGTAGCTTTCACATACATCTCGTCATCTCAAACATAATCAGACAAAAAATTTTAATTAAAAATGCAAATAAAGTCTGTGAACAGAACAACCAGTCTTTCCCCCAAGACATCCTCCACTTGAGGATGTCTACAGCCAATCTTGATGACTACGACATTTTCCAAATTTTCTTCTTCTATCCTAAAATCTAGCAGTTAATTTTGTTTACTGAATGATAAACAGCCTGCCTTTTGAACTGCCTTACATTAACCAAGTTAATAAAATGGAGGCCTAAAACTGGAATAATTGCATTTGTTCCATATGTTAAAATATTATATGAACCAGACTATCCCAATGACATTATCAGTGAAATTGACCTTTTAGAAAACTCAATATAAACTGGCAACTGAAAATAAAAGGTTTCCAGGTGAACATAGATTCTTTTTTATTTATTAATTTTTATTGAGAAAGAAATAGCAATAAGTTTCAAAACAGGTTAGTAGGACAGTTACAATAATACAATGCAGTGTTGTCTTCATAGTAGTTATTCATAGTACAAGATGCAAACATGATATCTTGCCTAGATACTATTAGTTCAAAACTTCTCCTTGAACTAAGAGAAAGTAGCTGTATATGCTATTTTGTATATACAGATGGATATATTTTTCACTACAAAATGGTCCTTCATTTATATAAATGAGCACACATTCTAGTAAAAGGAAATCAGAAGATTTTATAAATGTTTGCTTTGAAAATCAGTGATTGTTTGGCTTAAATAGGTATTGTCCTTGAGTTCTATAATTCACCTTCTCCGAGGACTCTCAAGATAAATCCTCTTGATGGATATTTTGGTAAAAATTAAACAAATCTTGTTCTACTGGTTGTATACCCCCTAACTCGTTAAGGTAATTTTTCTATCCACACTCATAAATCAGATGCTCTTTCTGGTGCTAAAATAAATATAAAATTATTAGTAAAATCCCACGTAGAATGAAGACAAAGACTCCAACAAAATGTTAACAGATTGTTAACAGAACAGATAAAGCACCAACTTGAAATTATCAGGCTGAGAGTGTTTATTCTGCCTGCTAAGAATAAAAATAGAGGGAAAGGTGGAATATTTTAATTCGCAATCTACTTCTACATAATTTTCTCAAGGTTTTAGGTATATTCTTAAAGTATATCTAGAATTCTTCTTCCATTTTAACCATATAATACTTATTAAAGAGTATAGTAAGAGATAGGTAAATGGATAGATAGTCACATACATACATACATACATACATACATACATAGACAGACAGACAGACAGATGATAGGTTTATGAGCACCAGAACTAAAAGGCCAAATTCACCTTACCATGCTCCAAACTGAAATTGGAAACTGGATGGACTGACAGAGAAGAAATGGAAGTTCTAGCCATTTTACCTTCTCCTAACTTATTGTGTTCACACATTTAACATTTAAATATTACTTTTAATCTGGAATGGGTGGAACCATATTATTACCTCCCTGAGACCAGTTCCTTGCTTTCCATTCCAAGTGAATGAAGGGACTTGCAAAAAACTTCTGGTGGATGTTTTAAGCCTAGCTAAGAGGTGCAATCAAAGACAATGGAGAATGTTTAAACCCTTTAAAAATTTATTACAATAAAAGACATGCTGCTATTATTCCCTTTCAAAATACTGCCCCTTACTTCAAAAATAAACATCAATTTTGCTACTTTCTGAGGAAGTCCTGTAAATCCTGTTTTTACAAGATGTGATCAAAAGTACAGTGAATGCTACCAAGTGACAACCAATAAGTCAGGCTCAGAATCTCATAGTGTGTCCTTGTCCACATTGTTCTTCATATCCATGCAGCTTCCAAAAAGGACTATGATAGATAAATGTTTTGAATTCATTCCGAACATTGAACCACCCAAGATTGCAAAACTAATGACACTCCGAAAAGAGGACTTCAAAATTGCTTCAAAAATTGGCAAAAACAATAGGTTAAGTGTGCATAAAAGAAAAAGGAGTAATATGAGGAGAATACCAATGTGGTTGACTGTGATCTTTTTTTAATTTAAACACTAATCCTATTCTTCAATCATACCTTGGACACTATGTGACACCAACACCAACAGAACAAACCTAAATCAGAATAATCTCAAAAATCAAGTCTTCATGTATGATATATTTATGAACTCCTGCAAAGTTGCTTTGTACCAAAGAGCATTTTACATTACTTTTCTTAATTATAATTTATTGTCCTAAATACTTCATATACTGGCTGATGTGTTATCATATAGAAGGAGTAACTGATGTCAGCTCTTAGAATTCAACATCAAAATGACCACAAAGGACATGATCACCACTCATTTACCTTTTTCACGTGAAAGCTTATCCTCACAAATTATTATCACAGGAACCATAGATACACGATTGCTCTCTCAGATTTTTACCTTACCGGGTAAGAAATTGGACATCATCTTTGGGCTTCTAACTGAAAATACACCTTCATTTTTGGAGAGAGGCTCTCTAAAGCAATAGGCAATTCCTACCAGAGTAAGTGGTGTTCAAGCACATAAGGAAAACCCTGGGATAGGAAATGCAAGGCCAGGGTAGGCCCAGTAATCTCTTACTATTCTACCACCAGGGCTCCCTTTCTACATTTCAAAGACAATTTTGAATGGTTAAATTTTCCTAGAAGGTTATGTTTTTACAAGTATTACTTATGCTAAACAAAATCTCATTTATGAATCTATGGGTGTTTATTAATTTATTAATGAAAAAGAAACATTATCATTAGTATTTACAATTAACTTTATTTACTTATTTATTTTGGTGGTACCAGGGATCAAACTCAGGAACTTGTGCTTACCAGGTAAACACTTATTCCACTAAGCTATGTCCCAGCTCTACAATTAACTTTAATGTTTATTTCATTTTCTCAAATGCTATAGAAGTGTACTTGAATCAGAAGGTTGTGTAATGCAGCACATGATATTCAGTAGCAGCACCAAACAGAGGGGTGTCAGATACAAAGATATGGAGAGTGTTAGACACCAGAAGAACTCACAGATATGAATGGAATTTTTCTTTAATACTGAAAAAATTATTTTAATATTCTCTTTTAAAAATAATTAAAGCATACATATGTAGCATTTTAAATAATCTCTAGTCTGATGTTTGAAATAAACCCTTGAGATCACAACAAAGTGAGTCAGTCCAAAAAAAAAGGAAGAATTTAGTAGGTTTGGTTTTGAAAATTAACAATTATTAATGCATCATGAATTTTCAGTGTACATAACAAATAAAAATATGCAAATCAGCTAAACATCAGTCTCAATAGACAGTATTTTAATAAACTGACTTTGAGTTTTAAGAGAAAAACACTATATTTTCTTATAGAATTACAGAATATTAGACATCAAACCACAAAACCTAAAATAGTCTATCTAATCACATCATTAAAAGCACATGTGCATTTTAAATACATGAGACAAGATTAGTAGTCCCATTTAAGTTCTTGTGTTAAAATTCAGAACAGCAATCATTTTTAAGTCACAAAAGAGAAAATCTTCTAAAATCTTTTCAGTTTGTAAGAATAAAGGCTTTTACTTGACTGTTACTTACATGAGTTCATATCAAAGAATATCATAGAGACTTCTAAATTCATAACCATTGTCTATTAGTCTGTTTTTAATAATTTTTCTTTGGCATGTGATCCTCTCTAATTAGATTCCACTTTCTGTTGTTTCAAGACTCCATAAACTGGTGTCTTACATACCAGCTGCTAAAGCAGGAGCTACTGTCTAAATGATATTCACAATGCGTATTTAGAAGGTTTACAATTATACCCTTGCTAATAAATTGTGCTATTTTCCCCAACAATTTTAAGTGCTAATCTTCAGAAGGCATTTTAAAATTAGCTAAAATTCTGTCAAGAGATTTACAAAAATTGTTAGCATGAAGATAATTATGTCACAGTCCTTGGACTCCATCTCTGATTGTGTGCATAAATCAGAAAATGTCAGCTGTGTTTTCCCTTAATAATTATCCTTGCAGCAATATATTATAGTCTAAACTCCTATTATAATTTTTGTTTCTGGTTTCTAAAACACCAGACAGTTATTTCAAAAGTTTGCAACTGATTGAATAATTCATATTTCCCAGAATAATAAGTAATTATCAGTTCCAAAATTTTAAGCATCAGCAATAAGTAGATCAATATGGAAGGGATAAATTCAGTTTTCATGAAGCTCCATCCTAAAGACCAAAACACTTAATTGTGATAATAATTTTTGAAAATATTAATTAGGCAACAATCTACCATAGCAGATGTTAGGCAAATAGTGGTAATGATATGAATAGAATCCTGAGACATAGTTTATTTTAAATACAGTAACAGAGACACGTGAAACACAGGTGTCTGAAATATATACCAAATGACTTAGCCTCTCTTAAAATTTTCTTGTAAAGTTTATTAAGAAATACATTTTTGAATGAAAAGGAATGAAATAAAATACACTAAAATAAAACAAATTCTCCTCTTTTGTTCAATATCAAATTAAGAGTGTGCTTTCATTTTCTCTACTCAAAAGGTTAGGTGACAGTTAGAATTTTGATTTGAGAAGTAAAATAATGATAAAAACAATTTTTAGTGATCTTTATGTTCCATTAGCTACACTAAGAAATATTTTGCTTCATGTGTTTTAAGTATTTTAAAATTAGCAAAGAAAAAAGTTCTAATTCTTTCAAAACTTTGAGGTAGTATATCAAAATCTGGATATAGCAGTAAGGGTTTATGGCTAACAGTTTAGTATCCTAAGACTTTTTTTTGTACTTTAGTACAGGATCTACAGAGTCTACAGGGTCTCAATATGAGTACACTGGACTCATAGTGATTCGCCTGTATTCAGCCTCCCCAGAGCTGGGATTACATGGTGTGCCACCATGCCCAATCTCAGTTACCTTCTCAGCACACCCCAGGGGCGGGGCTGGCATAACAGGCCAGGATCAAAAGATTAAGATAAATGGAAAAGGGCACACTTTTCTGATAGATTAGTTTTACAAAAAGTATTTTGGAATAAAAGTCTTTATATTTTTCTGTCAACAGTAATCAATAGAGGCACATTTTCTATGTAACCTAACCACTGTATTCCGCCAATGAAATCTCAGAGTAGAAAAATATCTGGGCTTGAAACAAATGGGAAATAATGACCATGAGAATCACGAACACAGGAGTTACAGTCACGGATGTCCAAAGATCCATGAGAGATTAAAAAAAATAATTTTCTAAAAATAAATTTATACTCATAGAAACCAGATTTTCTTTCTCATTAGTCAAACCAACAGAGCTGTAGAGATAGCTCAGTGGCATAAGTGCCTGCCTGACAAGCATACAGTCCTGAGTTCAATTCCCAGTACCCCCCCAAAAAAAATAAATAAATAAATAAAAAGTCAAACCAACAAACAAAACTTTCTCCTACAAAATACAACAGCATCACTTTACAATAATTTTCTTAAGATTATTTCAAGGGCCACTGAGATAGCTCAGCAGACTAAGTGCCTGCTTAGGTAAGTGCAGGAACTGGCCCACCGGCTCTGTCCCCAGCCACGTTGAGCCAGCCACCGAGACCCGACATGATGGTGAACACCTCTAATCCCAGCACTGGAGAGTCTGAAAACAGGAGGATCACTACATATGCATCTAAGCTGTGGAATGAAACCCTATACCAAATATATAAAAATTTAAAGAACTAATTTAAAAAATGACACAAATGATGGGATAAGTATGTTCAAAATGGAGGGATATTTTGAGGAAGATTAATGGCAATGTGTCTAACTGCTATCAATATTTTAATATAAATATAAACTGTATATATCAATCACATCTTGTATACATTTGTACTTACATGATGGTGCACTAATGGATAAAATCTCCATAATGAAAATCTGAAGGCTTTCTTCATTTTAATATACAGTACTAGAAAATTAACTAAAAGTTCATAGCAATACATAATTCACTAGTAATATAAGAAAGTGTTTAGTTACCTGAAACTTGGCTAGTACTAGATATTATGAATTTCTCATTGATACTGATTTCAAAGTAAGGAGAGCTCAGTGGCACAGTGCCTCTCTTTCAAGTACAAGGTCCTGAGTGTGATTTTTGGTACAAAAAAAAAAAAAAAATCTGATTTCAAACTGAAATCCAGTTTGCAATTCCTGATTACTAATGAGGTTGAACATTATTTATTCATATTTATTTGTGATCTATATTTTCTCTTTTAAATACTGTATTTTGATATTACTTGGACATTTTTAATTTCTATTATAAACATAAAAATTCCAAGCAATTATTTCCTTTTTATTTTTCTGCAGTAACTTTTGCAACATGAATTCTCTTTGTAGTTTGCTCGTTTTTAAAGTAAATTATTTACAGCAACACAAAAATATATACTACAATATGCAGCTATACTGGATTTTATAGAAAATTTTATAGCATTAAAAGTCATAATTGAGCCAGCTGGATAGCTCAGAGGACTAACGTGCCTGCTTAGGCACAGGGTAGTGACAGGGGTTCAATCCCCAGCTTGCCATGCTGGTCCCACCCCCATGGCATGCTGAGATGGCAATGGAGACTGAGCATGGTGGCACATGCCTATAATCCAAGTGTTTGGGAGGCTGAAAATAGGAGGAGCACTACGAGTCCAATCTGTGTAGTGAGACCCTGTAGACCCTGTATTAAATACATTTGAAAAAGGCATAATTTAGTAAGCAGAAAGAAAATATTAATAATTATGAAATATTTTAAATGTATATCAAAACAAGAACTTTTCTCATTTAACTACTGAATAGTAATAAGTTTTTAACCCAATATTATAATATGTTAGCATTTGAATATTTGAATCTGCTTTGGGCCAAACGAAGCATTCCAGCATTCACCATTTTTTGATGTCTAAAGTATAAAACTTAACATATTTCAATGGCATATGAGAAAACTGTTTTGAGAACAGGGGTTAACCAGGCACTGTATTGAGATGAAACCATGGCATCAACAATTGCCTTTCTTTTTGCCATGTTTACTCCACTACTTTTCATGACATGGTCACTTCTCATATATTTAAACTTAAAAGAGCAGATAAAATTTCTGCAGGTATGTGAGTTTTTTTCACTTATTAATTTTTAAAATATTGATGTAATTGGAAAAAATAATTTATTCATATCTACAAATGGTGCCAAACCATGAAAGTATTATGAGAGCATCTTCCTATATCTGGTGGAGGCCAATGCCCAATTCCAGGATTCGACTCTTAAATTAAGACTATCAGACATGGTTTGTTTTTATCTCTTTTTCTTTTTTCTTTTTTCTTTTTTATTTCTTTATTTTTATTTATTTTTATTTATTTATTTATTTTTTTTTTTTTGGTACTGGGATTGAAACTCGGGACCTTTTGCTTGCCAGCAGGCATTGATGCCACTGAACTATCTCCCTGGACCCCAGACCTTTCTTCTTAAGAATGTACCTTTTATTTTTTCCTTGCTAGACTTGAGTTGTGTAACAGTTGAAATACAATTTTTAAAAAGTTTCAAGCTTCAATTATTGTATCTGTAGAAAAATTTGTAATGTGAAACACATGAATGTGGGTAATTTTCTCTACAGAACTTCACTGAAGGAGTCTGAGATAAGCAGTTTTCTCTCTGAAGGAAAATTGTGCACTCTAAAGAGGTTAAATTCTAAAATAATACAAATCAACTTAGATTAATGATCATGCTAAAAGATTTTCCAATTTAGCCTATTTAAATATTCCTACAGGTTGGAGCACGAAAAAATTATAAGGAAAATAGTGCATTTATGGTACATGACCATTACAATGAGAAACAAATTTGAAAATTCAATGAAGAGAGCTGATTATGTAGATTGCAAGGCTCAGATAATTTACATGTGATGAAAATTACAGTATAAGTTTGAAATTAATGGCATTATCAATCATTATTTCCAGAACCAGTCCTTTTATAAGATTATCATGGAGACAAGAGAAGACTGACCGAAAGATTAGCAACACTTTCATACCATCGTAGACCACAAGTGGCTTAACTTGTCATTAAAAATATACTTATCAAAATTTCCAGCCACAAGCTGGAAACATTGCACTACACTGCTTCCTATACTCACTTCTAGGGATATCTTATTAGTGACTTTCTTGATGTACACTGGAGACAGCAGGAAGAAAAATGGATGGCACCAGG
>NDGN011323054.1:0-16112 GCA_002564285.1 Tympanoctomys barrerae
TTCAGCACTCAATTAATATAAAAAATGACACTAATAAATTTGGTTAAAAATTGCAAAAGTCACTACTGCTGAAGTGTATCCAACCTACTCTTGTTTCCTGAGTGTACCACGCATTTCACTAATACCTGTCTTTCTAAGTAGACAAGCCACAAGCACTATATGGAGTTTCTCAGTATAAAAATACACTGAAGGAAATATGATCCTCAGTTTCTAATGGAAACGGATTTAAGCAAAAGCACATTGCAAAGAATATACTCACTCACTAGATGCACTTTCATCAGAAGGATAAACTATTTCATGAGCCAAACCCTAAGAACTGATAAAACTCAGTAAAATGAATAAAAAGGGAAAGTCCAAGCCACGCTAATTTTATTCACCAACGTTTAGGGAGAAGAACATCACTATGGAGTTAGATGTGAGAAACCCTGACACAGACATCCCTGACATAGACATCATTTCTTAACTTTCATACATAAAAGGCCAATTATGCAAGATGACATTTCCTAGCATCAAAGAAAAGGCTATGGAAGTCTAACGAGTCGCTTTTAATTCTCTGTTCAAAATTGTAGTTATACAATTTAGTTCCCAGAAAAACTGGTTATTATTGATGACTACAAACTCATTTCCATTTATAAAAAGCTATTGCTGTTGGCAATTCTTGAAATATGATTTAATAATAGGTTACACTTAGCTTCTATAAGCTTCTTGAAATGAAAATCAATACAATTATTGTAAGACTGCAACGTAAACTAAGCCATCATAAATAAGAAGTTAGTGTTAAGTGAGCGCAGAAGTTACATGTCTACGGAAGGGTACAAAGGTAAGTATCGAGAGACTGGAAGCGCTGCCAGAGTTAAGGCCCTTCGCATCAGTACGATCTTGTTACACAACCGTACAGCACAGCCTCTGACGACTAGCAAGGGCGATGCGTCGCACACAGTCCCTCTGAGCTGGGCCCTCAGCACCAACAGCCACGAACACGAGCACACTGCCTTCCACTGTGCTTCTCATGCTTCTCAGCGACACTTTAACACCCCACATGAGGATCTATGCAGAGACCTGGGGATCCTCTTGGACTGGGAGTGCTTGATATTAGGAGAGACCTAATTCAGAATCATCCCAATGAGCACAACCGCTTATGTTCAGCCTTTCCAAGTCTTTTGTTGCTACTGACGCTGCTTCTTAGCCTTTGTTGACTGTGTAGGCTATAAGCTTACTTCTTTTTTCCCCTAGCTCACCTGACTTTCTCTAATTACCTAGCAACCAGATTCGAATTCTGTACGTCTTTCTTCACTATATGCACACCACTCTACCATGCCTATCATGCCAATGGGCCAGTATCTAGCATCTTAGCTTCTATAATAGCTTAAGGGGAAAAAAATACCTCACAAGTATATCAAAACTTGACTTTTTAATTAAAAAAGGTTTTTTAAAAATTGTATTTATTTGATACAGGGTGACATTATGCAACTCTGACTTGTAGTGATCCTCGTTTCAGCCTTTCCAGTGCTGGGATTACAGGGGTGCGCCACCATGCCCAGTTTTGGGGCCAACACGGCGCACCCACGCACCCAGGGCTGGCACAGGATGTGGTACTGGGGATCAAACTTGGGTCCTTGCACCTGCCAGGCAGGCACCCAGACCACCAAGCTATCTTCCCAGCCCCAAAACTTGAAAATGTCTGTAATTTATAGTCTAGTAGCTTCGTTAAAGAAATAAAATCTTCACATGCTAGGGATATGGCTCAGAGGTACAACACTTACTTAGAATGCACAGCAAAAAAGAAAACAAAAACCAAGAAAACCCCCACTAATATATACTAATTTCTAGAAAAGCTCCATGATTTGTATTAAATCAGTTTATTAGATTATAATAGATGCTAATAGATCCTATAAATAACTTTAAATATAATTACTTTTCCATTTCAATAACATCCTACACTTTTCAAAGAATTTTAGTGAGAAAATACTTAAGTGAGCCATATATTTGTTTAAAATGTTTCCTCAGTGCTTTAGAATCAAGCTAATTTCTTTCCTTTTTTCTCTAGATTTTATGGATCCTTCCAAACAGACACAGAACAAAACTAGATGTAGCATTCTGGGGCGGAGCTCCTCGTCAACACGTACACTGTGGATGAATTGCCTGCCACCCTAACCTTAGGTGGCACAACTCCCCAAATACTTTCCAAGGTCATGCTGACCTCTCTCATTTCTTTTCGAGATTCACATTTAAGTCATGGTCAAACACAACCCTCATCAGGTCAGCCACATAGCTCAGCAGACTAAAGCACCCAGAGGGTTCCATCCCCAGGCCTGCTGTGCTGGCCCCCCCCGGGGTGTGCTGAGACAGCCATTGAGACTGGGCATGGTGGTGCACACCTGTAATCCCAGCTCTTGGGAGGCTGTAAAGAGGTGGGTCATTATGAGTTCGATCTAGTAGTGAGACCCTGAACACCCTGCGGATCTATCCCCCCCCCCAAAAAAAAAAACCCACAACCCTCAGAACTTTGTATGTTGTTGTTGTGCTGCTAATAATTCTGCATTTGAGCAATTTATTTTTTCATTCACTTAAGTTTTTCACCCAGAGTCACTTAAGCTGATTCCTATTTCCTGTAAATGCCAGCTGTCCTAATCTAATGACTCCTAGAAACTTAAAATAAATAAGTAATGTCTTACAGTTCTAAAATACATGATTTAAAAAAAAAAAACAAAACACCACTACAATGGCCATAATCTCAGTTTGACACTCAGCCCAACAGTAGGTTGCAAATGATATCTAATTTGTGGATGAGCATTTTATCTGAAATGGAATTTACAAAGCAAAAAACATGATGCTTAATGTAATCCTAAATGTCTGGATATATAGTTTCTCTTTAGATACATTAACCTATCAAAAAAATAAATTAACCTGCTGTTATCTTGTATAGCACTGTCATTTAGGAACATACAATTGAACATGGCATTCTGTGTTACTTGATGCTTTTAAAAATGCTGAAGATAGTTGAGTTTTGCTCAACATTAATAGACTCAAGAACTGATGTGAAGAAAAAAATAGGCAAAGAAATAAAGCTTGAAAGAAAAAAGGTGCCAGAGACACCTGCAGTTTTGTCTACCTTGAGCTCCTGACACAAGTACAGTCCTACTTCCAAAACCTCTCAAATTTGGTTCCTGACCCATGAGCTACAACTTGCTAGTGTCAACTGCCTCGTTACTCACTCCCCTTCCTGCCAAACCAGCTCATATGGCCAAAGTCACTTTCAGTGCTCCTCACAGCTCCCAGAACCAACTAAGGAACAGCAGCACACCATTGAGAACCCCCTGGAAGAAACCCCACCACCTCTTAATGTTCTGCATGTGTAGCTGGCAGAAGGAGGGAAAGCCTGCGCTGGGTTACTCCTGCCTTGGCCACCATTACGTAACAGAAGAAAACAGGGTGGATGCAGGCCAAGGAGCTGTGACGAGCGCGAGGTGAGGAGCGGGAGCTGTCGAGCCAGAGCCGAAAACAGACCTGGTCAGGACTGTGTGTGGAGAGGGACACAGAAAGCAGGCACACGAGGAAATTAGTTCAGCTGAGGACATTCTTACCCATCCCTAGGAAAGCTGCATGCTTGGGCAGGTACATGTGGTAAAAGCAAACCCAACTGTTGAAGGTTTCTTCGCAGAGTGTCCATGAAAGCTTGGAACACTTACTGCACAAACACTAATCACAACACTGTCTCTGCCTTATTTATCACAAGAAATGGCACATAGGGAGTTCATGTAGACTTACTTATATGGTTTCTGAGGCAAGATACTGATGCGAGTCTTGTCAAGTATCTTTTTTAATTTGTTCCGCCCTCCAACAGTATTGGCTTTACTTTTCTTGTTCACTTTCTCAAGTCCTATCACCTGCTCTACGTCCACAGCGAGATCTGGGATGGAGTAGCGGCTGGCCTTTTTGATGTCTCCAATTTTAGGAAGGTGGGGGGCACCATTTCTTTTCTCTTCAGACAATCTAGTTAGAAGTTCTTTAAATACTAAAACAAATAGATACAGAAGCATCATAAAACACCAACTGCGAGAAACCTGAACAACTGAGGTAACTACAGAACTTAGAAATATATAAAAAGATGGACTTCAGTTATTAAAATTAAAATTCTATAGAAAAACCACTTCTCAATGACACCAAAAATCTGCCTTGTATGCCATTTTAGCAGTGGAAGATTAAGAAAGTAATGTCATCCTTACAAGTATTCTAGTGTTTATCAAGAAAATAGATTTCATTTATTAATAAAAAATTTTATAGACCTTAAAAGACTTTGATACAGACCTAACTACATGCTTATGTAATAAATTATATATTTATGTATTTCACATTCTTAAGCTGTTTGAAACATTACTTATAGAGATCTAAATGTCAAAACAAATGCCCTCTACAAAAGGAGAAAAATCAAAGTGCAAAAGTACTTACCAAATAAATTTGTTTTCACAGTGATAGACAGATGGGTGTTATTTCTAAGAATTTCCATGGCTTTTGACAGCTGGATATTTTCAAAGTTTTGACCATTTACTTCTAATATCTAAACATGAAATTATAAAAACGTCAGTGTTACTATTCAAGAGAAAAAGGATGCTACAATTCACCATTCCTTGGGGCTGGGAGCATCACACCTGGTCCCCACGCTTCAAGCCTGCCTCGGCTGCTCTGCTGCCAGGGTCAACACTATCAACAAAGATGCCAAAGCCCTTCTCAGAGCCTCCAAGCAGGATGAAGGGCAGCGGGGCTTCTCGGGACGGCTTGGTCAGCGTCATCAACCTCCTTTTGGCTTTTGCAGCACAGGCGATATTCAACAGCCTTAGGTGTCCACCCATTTTCTACAAGAGTGAAGCAAGGCTGGTATAAGCTCAAAGATAGGCAAAACAAAAGGAACCTACAGCTGATATGTTTTAGAAAAAATCAACTATTACCTCTCTTTCCAGGTTATTTTCGAATTCCTCTAGAAATCGAGTCATCGCAGGGTCTCCTTCGAAGTCATTGAAGTGGTTATTCACCCACAGCAATACTACCCGTGTCACCTGGAAGAGCAGTTGCGGCAAGCTGTCTTTCTTTCAGTACTAAGATTGAAGTCATTTCGTAAAAAATGCTCAAGTGTCAAACAATTTACCTAATAGTGCACAAACTACAATAAAACTTTCAACAAACACATTACTCACAAAAAAAAAAAAAGACTGTCTGAAAATGTGCACTTTAAATGTAGCTCTGCGGGAGACCCTGACTCTTAGAGGCATTTAACTTAACATCCTGCTATACTTTCAAAGCATCCTTAGAGGGTGTCAAAATGAAAGACAAAGCACAATAAAACCAAAATCAGTTAATACAAAAGAAAAAACTAAAAAATAACAAGTGAAAGGACAAAATAGACATGGAAGTGAATGGTGTTAACCTAGAAAGAACCCAAGGAAGGAGGTGAGACTGCTGCGTGCCGCTGGCTACCCAGGCTGGGCTCAGCAGAGCCCCTCGGCCAATGGAGAATCTGTGTGGATGACCTGACAGGACAGGAACAGCCGTAATGGACAGCGTTGCCCAGTGCTCACGGAAACAGGGTGAGTGCCACTGAAGCGGGGCGACTGACACGGAAACGGGGTGAGTGCCATTGACACAGGATAGCTGTGTGAACTCTATCCTGAATAGAGAATGCACAGTCCATGGGTCCAGATGTTAGGTTAGGTTAGGTTCCAATATACTTCTAAATAAGTAAACATTTGGTGACCAATTTATTAGCCTTTGGATTTAAAGAAACAAACATCCATTTCTAAGGTTGAACTTAGAATTCTACAACAAGAAATAATGTCTGCATTAATTTTTTTTGTTTAGAAGTTTTCTCATATTCTATTAAATAACCTATCTACAAGTTTCATATTGTAATAATTCATGTTGAAGAGCCAGATATAATGTATTTCCAACCTTATCCCTGAGGGTCGGGTCATTAAACCACTCCAATAACTTTCTGCCCACTTCCATTGGGCTAGAGAGAAAAGTCCGGTAGGTCAGCAGGAAGTCTTCTATGAACGTTGGGTCCACCACTGAATGCTCTTCCACCAGATGCATTGTGAGCCTTTCTGAGGTGCCCTGCAACAAATGAAGGCTCGGGTACTAGCTCGAACGAACAGGTACACAGTGCCTGCATTTCAAACCTTCAGCATAACGTGAGCTCAGTAGTAGTAGTAGTAATAATTAATACTGTTATTCATCAAGAAATACAAAGATTTTTTCATTACTACTGATAACCTGGTAAGAGGTATGGCATGTAAAAATAAAAAGCAGGAGGCTGCCGTAAAGATACTGCTGGGGACGGAGGGGGGCTTCTGCCTCACCTTGATGACAATGTGGCCCTTCCTGGTCCCAGTCCGGTCGAGTTCTCGGTGCTCTTTCACCATGACAATCTCACCTTCCTCTTCTACCTTCTGCATGTTCTTCTCTACTTGGTTGAGGATACGGCAGTAATCTTGCTGCGCGATGCAGACAAACTGGGATAAAATGAAAAGCACAGGTTGATGAAGTACTTACAAAAGACCCGTCATGCTATTAACTCAGCATTTTAATTATTAAATACTGCATTTTTCTCTGTCTTTCCCATAGTGTCTAAATTAATGCAGTAATGAACCTTAATCAGACTTCCCTACTTTTAATATATTTTCTTCGTTAGTCAAGAGAAGTTTCATTTTTAGAATATGTATTTTACCTCCCGAGTCCTACTAACTACAAAACCAGATGGCATGACTATAAAGTCCTTCCTCAGATTTCTTTCAGTGGTTTTTCCACTGGGGGAGGAGAGGCATCCTGGACCAACACACAACAAGAATTATCTTTAGGGTTTCTTTTGAAGGTTTTATAAAAGTGACAATTTAAGAACAATGGTTTTATTGAGGTACTCTGAAATTCAAGGGTACTGTATAAACTGCAGTGAGTACTCAGAGTTGCTGGTCCAACAGAGGAGAGGTCACTATACAAAGCCTGTTGTAGGAGGCCACACAATCAAACACAACCCTGGAGTTCAAGCACTCCCTCTTCTTTCCCCTAAAAAGGAGTGACTAGGAAATCTTATGGAGTAGGACTTTCATGCTTCCCCCCGAAAGCATTCCAGTGTGTGGCCCAAGCCCTCCCAGAATTAATTTCCAAGTAATTTTAAGAAAATAAAGAGTTGGCCCTTGCCAAACTCAGCGTGTTGGTCCATCTGCCTCTCAGCATCACGATGGGAGTGCACAAAAATGGATGCACAGACACAGATGCGAGCCCACACTCTGGTTCTGCAAACGCTGCTGACATCCGCACGGCCAGGCACGCCCCTCCCATCACCGCTGCGAAGACAGATGAGACAGGAGAACTCCATGCAGTCTTAAAACAAGAAGAGGCTGGGGATACAGCCTGGTGGGAAGGCCCTGGGGACAAACCCCAATACAAAGGGAGAGAGCACCAGGGAAACCAGAACCCAGCGGGCCACTGCCACAGGCCGGGCCCAGATGGGCCGCCCAGGTTCCGAGTGCGCAGAGCCGTCCAAAGTGCGCCCTGCCAGGTGTGCTGTGGGAAGGTGCCGGCTCTCAGTGCAGTGAATTCCGAGGCCCCCAGGTGGGGGCCGGCGTCTCCGAGTTACCAGGGTAGCAGTCTCTGAATTCAAGCAGTTACCTGGTGGCTGCAGGGCACACCACGTGCGCTGTTAAGAGCTGCCTTGTTCCACAGAGTGTCAACATTTAAATGCTTTACATTAAAAGAGAGAAATCATTTATTACACAAATTAGAGGCCAGTGCAGAGACAGAAACAGATCCTTTCACAAATACTAGTCTTTAACTTCTGAATGAGTCGATGGGGCCACAGAGATAGCTCAGCACACTAAGCACCTGCCTAGGCAAGTACAAGGACCTGGGTTCGAGCCTTGGTACCACATGCCACCAAGCAGGCCACCAAGACCGGGTAGAGTAGCGCATGCCTGCAAGCCCAGCACTGGGGAGGCTGAAACAGGAGGATCACTATGAATCCGAGCTGCACAGTGAGACCCTGTTCCAAATACATAGAACTTTAAAAAAAAGAAAAGAATAGAAAAGAAAGAAACGGTCTTTGAGGGCCAGCCAAATAGCTCTGCAGAGTAAAGTGCCTGCAAGCAGGCGCAGGGGCCAGGGCTTGATCCCCAGGCCTGCCATGCTGGCCCCACCCCCAGGGCACGCTGAGGTGGCAATTGAGACTGGGCGTGGCAGCACAGACTTGTAATCCCAGCTCTCAGGAGGCTGTAAACAGGCGGATCACTAGGAGTCCAATCTGGTAGTGAGACCCTGCACACCCTGTAGGCCCTTCCCTAAAATACAAAAGAAAAAAAAAGAAATGGTCTGTGAATAGTATTTTTCCTCCTTTCACGAAAAAGATGAAAACTAAGCACGTGGCCTGATGCCAGCGCAGCAAGCCACGTGCGCGTGTCCACAGCCCTGCCCGTCCTCCAAGGGGCCTCGTCAAGGGCGCCTGGCCCGCACAGCGGCCTGGGAGGGACCACCCATCACACGCCGCTCAGTTCCAAAAGATCACACAAGGGCAGGAAAATCTCGGGAAAGTACAAAATCTTAGCAGTTATTACTTCTAAACAATTTAAGGTACTTTCTGAGCTTTCACGCCATATAATATGCTCTTCTAGTCTCCGTGCTCACTGCGTGAGTAAACAAGCTGCTAGCAGTCAGGAGAAACAGCCCAGCGCACAACAGCACCGAGCTCCCCACCGAGCTGCTGGCAGCTCATGAATTTATCTATGAAGCTTTTTAAAAACTCATTTATTTATTTATTTATTTATTTAATACAGGGTATGCACCTTGGATTCATAGCAATCTTCCTGTCTCAGCCTACCCACTGCTGGGATTACAAAAGTAAACATTCAAACAGTACAGGATTTTTATGTACAACAAAATGCAAATAGTTTGATTCAATTTTTCAAGATGCAGTAGTTCCTTGCTATCTTACAGTTCGACTTTCAGACTGTTTCACAGATTTTCAAAAAATAATGATCTAAATTATTCAATGCATGATTTTGCAGTACTGTACAACATATGTATGTTGTTGAAATTATGGTTTACGAATTTAGAAAATGGTTAAGAACAATAGAAGTGTTTTTAGAAGTGTGGGAAAGGCTTGTAAGAGTGTGGGAAGGGTTTATAAGGCTCTAAAATATATATAAATACAAAAATAAATACTTGGCTGATTTTCACTTATCGCGGGGGTGTCTGGAATGGAACCTCTGCAGTAAGTGAGGGATCACTGTACCCCACTTCTTAGATATTAGGAAATGGGGAACAAAGGAAGGAGAGGGAGAGAGGAAAGAAGAGACAAGAAAAAAATTGAAAAAAAATAGAAACAAAGTTTTGGTACCTAAAGTGGGAAGGAGGAGTTGGAGGAAAGGGAGGCAGTGGGAAGAGGGGAGGAGCCTGGCAGGTCCTGGGCTGGTACATTCCCCACGAGGCAGCGCTGCGGTCGAGTGTACCCACAACGTACCCACGTGGTAGGAGGCATTTTAGACTGTCATTTCCATGACACTTATCCTTTGTGTTTTGAATCCTTAGTCTTTTATTTCAAAAAACATTCCCTTTTCTTTTACAGAGTAGCAAAAGTGTTCCCCAAATTTATATAAGGAGATTTAGATTTTTGAGGGTGGTGGGGGAAGACAGGATTTTCCTTTGTAGTTCAGGCTGGCTCCAACTCATGGCAATCTTCTTGCCTCGGCCTCCCAAATGCTAGGCTTACAAGCATGCGCCACTATGCTCAGTTTAGAAAGATTTTATTTCTAAGTAATTTTAGGTGGGGTTTTTTTTTTCCTTACAGCTCAGTTTCAGAGAACATAATTAAAGCATTTTCTCATTTATTTTCTAAAAAACAAATATATTTCTGTGTTAAAATAAGTAGAGAGATGTGGGAAAGAAAATGCTTTTTTAAGAGAAATGTCCAAAGAATTAATCTTTTTAACTAAAGATTTAAGGAAGTTTGAATAAATTTGATTTGAAATTCTTAGAGTGTGTACACAGACATTTTGGCATGTCTTACAGTGCAAACTAAAATGCCATCAAAAAGCAGGACCTCAGAGACAAGCAATACTATGGCTATATAGATTTGGTATTTAAAATGAAATAGACTTTACTTAGTGGACATTTACTTGGAATCATTTATCTGCTTCGTTAGCAACTTACGTTTGCTTTAATGTAATTCACAAGTGAAACAGCTTGCTTGTGTGGGCCAGGGAGATAGTTCGGTGTACTAAAGCACTGGCTTGGGCAAGCGCGGGCACCGCGGTTTGATCCCTGGCACCATGTGCCGTGCCAGCCCTGCCCCCATGGCGGGCTGAGCCAGCCAGAGAGTCCTGGCTTAGTGCCACACACCTGTAATCCCAGCTCTGGGGCGAATGAAAACAGGAGGATCATTATGAGTCTAAGCTACGTAGTGAAACCCCTAACAGACAAATACATTTTTAAAAAAATAAACAAAACTTAACTTGTGTGATGGAAGTTAGAAAATGTATGAACTGTTTTAGAGGTTTAGACTTCCGGGCACTTGTAAGCAGAGGGGAGGTCTGTACGGACGCAGCAGCCTCACAGGAAACACGAATTCAAGCAAGAGCAGCAGTGGGCTAGAAAGCTGTCTCAGCGGTGGGCAGCCGGAACGCCAGAGCCCTCAGCTCTGCCCCCAGCACCACCAAAACCAAACACTGCACCTGACGTTATGATTTATAGTAAAATAGAACTACAGGTAATAAAAGAATAAGGTAGAATTAAACTTCAATCAACACACCATACAGATAACTGAGCTTATTCATGCCAGGCTGCTTTCTCACCCCCAAACTCTGAAATGTCAGGGTCATTAGCTGCCACCACCCCAAGAGACCAAGCTCAGAAGGTGAGATCTATTTAAGTTGGTACTATACCCACAGGTGTGCTGAAGGGTGGGGAGCAGGCATAACACACAAGCAGAAGGGGTACCAGAGAAAGGCCAAGGGTACCAGAGAAAAAAGCAAGAAAGGGACACAGGAGAAGGGAAAGGAGGTAGACATCTGTCACTCGTCACCTGGTCCACAGGCTGTCTGTACCAGGCTCGAACCTCTAGTAAGAAGGGATGCTGGGGAGGAGCTGCATAGTAAGGGCACAGAGGATGACTCAGATCAGGACATACTTGAGTGGTCACAGGGTCCCGAGATGCTCTACAGCGCCTCCGCTCACCACCATGCTCTACAGTTTAATGTGGCGGCATGAGTCACATCAGCCCAAGCTCACCCTGGACTCACGGAAATCAGAGTACAGGGACAAACCCTAAGTGAAGTTGTTTTTTGTTTTTGTTTTTTTTTTCTTGCAAAAGATATCACACTCTTACTTATCTCATGTGGTGACTGCTGATTCCACACAATATGGTCAACAGAACGACAGAACACCAGAGGCCCTTGTACTATGGCTCCCCCACTACCAAGAGGAAGGGCTGACGTGTGGTACCCACAAATACAGAACATCTTAACAGAAGAATACTAAACTGCCATCCCCACAGGCACTGCCAGTGCGGTGATGCACTCACTATATCGGGTGTACCTTAAGGGACACGCTCCAGGCCTGAGCAACTACTTGGGGGGTGTAGAGGGCAACTCCTGGCACCTGGGTTAACACACTTCTGACAGCAGTGGGTCAGGCAGAAGGCAGGGTTTCTCCAGCTGTTGACTTGCCTGGACCCCCTTACACTGCAGAGAAGTCACAGAGGGGAGACATGGCCCACGTGCCCAGGGGAGAGCTCTGCTATGCACCCCACCAACAGATCAGACTCTCCCAAACAGTGTTCCCTCCTTCCTCTTCGCATCACAATGTCTAGGAAGCACTCTCACCATACCTGCTACCACAGGCATTACTTAGGCACGCTGTAACCCGCGCTCACGTAATACTTCCATCATTCTGAAATACTCCAGCCCCACCGTCACAAAATTTCCGGCAATGCTGTTTGGCCAGTTCAGGAGCATTAATATACACGCTGAATTCTCCAAAATGCATCAACCTTTTCCTGGCCTCCACACAATGGAGACTGCACCTCCAATGTTACTGTAATTCCAGCATGAAGAAGGAAGGTTTAAGATGAAATGGGGCAATAGGAAGGAAGAGAGCTTCAACATTTCTCTGCTTGTTTGGACTCTGTTTGGTTCAACTTTTTTTTTTATATTGGGCATGGACAGACACACCTTCCGCATTTCCAGATGCATACCCCATGCCTAACAAGGGCCCGGGGTCTATGCGTCATTTCACTTTCCTCCATTATTCTGAGTAATTGTGACGCAACTAAACTTAGTATAATTTTCTGGCATTATATATTTAAAACATTGAATTTAAAAGTATTTTGATTCAGCGTATTATTTATACCCATGGTCATATTCCTCATTTTAGTAAGATGCTCAAAATAAACAATTCAAATCACTAATGCTGTTTTATCTAGATCAAACACTACAAAACTGCAGTTCTTTTAGAACAAATTATGTTCAGAGGATGTTCAGACTACTTTAATAAGTACAATGAGCACATCATTAGTCCAACTCTAATTTTTAAAACATTTCCTTCAAAGACAAAATTTTTAGGAGAGAGTACATGGACTATAAATAGCAAAAACTTTAAATTTATTTGTCACTTTGATTTGAAACTGTCTCACTGCTATTTGTTTCTCAATAAAATTATGGGAAAAAAAATTTGTCACTAATATATGTTAATCTAAATTTCGTAGTTTTTGGGGCCAGAGGTGTATGTAGTCCTGTGGTAGAGCACTTTTGCCTAGCATGCACACAACTCAGCTCGATCTCCAGAACTGATAAAAATAAATATATAAATAAATGTATTTTCTCTAGTCAATTATGAAAGACTTTTAAATAGTGAATACTGACACAGTTTAGTGATATTACTTCTCTTTGGTTAAGTACTCTTATCAGCAATTATTTTACTAGCATTTTTAACAGCTATTTACTATTGATTGATTTATACTATGAGTACTATCTATGTCTCTTCAAAAACTCATTGGTTTTCTATGTACTTAAATAATACTGCAGAGCTGTACCATATCATCTTTATTAATCTACTTACAATTCTTTTTATAATGTGCATCTGACGTCCATATTTTTGATGAACAGATTGACAGAAATTTTAAAATACCCTAAAAAGAATGCTTTTTAAAAACAGAACACATAGTTCTGTTGACTTCAAAAAACTCTGATGGACATTTATTTTTAATTTCCTAGGACGCTGTAAGACTAAAAGTAACCATTCCACATTAAAATCTTATTTGCAAACCTAAAAGATGACCTATCAATACAGACAGAAGCATACATATACTCTCCACTTAGAGGAACATCCAGTCTGCTTGCAGCTCAGTGTTCACAGAGAATGTGAGCAGGGCCCTGGATGGCACCCTTAGCTCCCGTCGGTCAGTCACATACACACTGTGACGATGTTGCCTACCTGGCAGTCGTCCACCTTTGTTCTCATCACCCCTTTCATGTGCTCCTTGTCCATGGTAGGAGAGACGCCAAAACTATTCCCCATACACAGTATTTCTGCTTTTCCGTCTGGGTAGGTCACCTCCACAGAGCCGTTGAGGATCACAGACCAGGAGTCCAGCTGGGCAGAAACAATGGAGACAAAGCAGAAACTAACATGTGACCACACAACACTGAAGGCCCCAGTTCTAGCCCCAGCACCACAGAACAAACAACAGCACCCCTAAAGGGACTATCAGTGTATCAAATAGAATGGATATGATGGAAAATAAAATGGAATTTGGAAATTAAAAATAAATGTCCATCAAAAATTAGTATCTCACAATTCTTGACTGATTCGTACTGGCTCATTATTACTGTTTTGTTTTTAAGGAAACAGTAAAAACTGGGTTTCTGTGCAAGTGTTACACCGCGAGACCCTCAGACAGAAGCCCTGTACAAAGAGAGATGTGCACTGACCTCCTCGCCATCATTTAACACAATGGTTCCAGCTCTCTCTACCACAGCAAACACCATCACAGCACAGAGCTCTCGCCTCACCGACATTGTCATATTCGCAAAGGCGGGCAGCTGGTGCATAAATTCCAAGAGTTGTTCTGAAAAGCAACACACGCTCTGTGTTAAAACTACAACTTTTATTAAAAATAAGTCTTCAGAAAGAATGCTTTAAGCTGATGCATGCCTGTAATCCCAATTACCCAGGAGGCTTAGCCAGGGGATTCTAAGTTTGAGGCCAATCTAGGCCAACTCAGCAAAACCTCGATGTCTCAGAATAAAAAGGGATGGGGTTCTGGCCCCGCATCCTCTGGGTCAATTCCCTGGACTGAGAAACAACAACAGTAAGGGCTTTTAATGCTTCAAGGTTCTATTTTTGCAAAGGCTGTACAATTTTACCTACAGATTTAGTAGTTGTACTTTAGGTTTACAAAGACTTGTCACTGTGGACATGGTGACATCTCCTTGCTGACTCAGAGGCAACAGTGGACACCACAAATTCCTAAGGCAGCAAAGACATTCCTGGACTTCAAATAGGGAATCCCATTTAGAAACGAGCTGTGACCTTGCTAGCATATATTAAGAGCTGGCTGGTGAAATGAAGCTCTGTAAACGTTCTAGTACAGCGGTAGGCCCATTCTAGTGCATTCTGAATAAATAACCGCCTTTAATTCAAAAACACCAGAAGGAAGATTTTCTGTGAATCAGGAAAACATAAAAATTAGACATTTGAAAATTTACAACATGACACGACAGAGATATCTCTGTATGTACGTATGTATATCGTGCAGGGTCTCACTGCACAGCTCGAACTCGCCTCCCCAGCGCCAGGATTACAGGTGTACGCCACCATGCCTGGACTCAGTGGCGGATTGGCACACCCAGGGGCAGGGTCACACAGATGTGCCAGGGATCAAACCCCAGTTCCTGTGCTTGCCTAAGTAGGCACTTAGTCTGCTGAGCTATTTCGCCAGCCCTTGATATGACAAATATAAATGAGGATGGATACATCAGACACTTGGACATGGTTAGGCTGCTGACACGGATGACCTCGACTCTCCAGTTCCGTGCTTCCTTGTCACTAGGACGCCTTACTCACCACCTTTTAGCTATTCTCCTGGTTTTTCCCTGGGATCTATGGGGTATTTATCACTTCATAGGGAGGAAAGTGAAGTCCAGACACATATGACAGGACTCTGGCCTGCTGCCTCCAAGGGCATGCTGGGCTGCATGTGGGTGGTATAGGACAGGGGTGTGCATCAGACCTTTTTGTACTACCTGGAAAAGCTGATGAATTCCCCAAGGTGCAGGTTATCTCATTCCCAAAGTAATAGTGCATCTACCGCATTGGACAGTTTTGAGAATCAGATGCAGTAACAGAGCTCCTATCATAGGGTAAATAATAAACGAGAACTGCTACTGTCATTGCATACCATTTGACATCTCAGCAAAATAAAAATTCTTCATTTCGATTGTCACCCACATAATCAAATTGTTCCTATGTACATTCCTCTTGTAAAAACTAAGTGATAAACTGCTAAAGACAAGTATGACAGAAAGATACGTTCCGTAATAGTACTACACGTCTCAGAAGCACAGACCAAGTGGTCTCTGGTCCGCCTGCATCTCATCACGTTCTGATCCAACATGCCCCTCCCTCCACAGTCCTCATCTCACAGGGCGGCTGTGGCATCAGAAGCACAATGCTGAGTGGAGCCCAGGGAGTCTGTCCACCAGGACCAACTCAAACTGACCTAGATTTAAGTCTGTGTCAGGCAATCAATTTACTCTTGCAACCGAAGTGACATTTGCACTTTTTTAAAGAAGGAAAAAAAAAAAATCCAAATCACATCACTTAACAAAAGAACAAATTCTGCTTAGTGAAACTTTTATTTCTGGAATAAACAGGGGCGTCTGTGGCTTGCCTCGAAATAGATTCAGCCCCAGGACAGCAGCACAGTAGTTCTGAACCCGCTGCAGGAGACGACCCACTCCCACCCACAGGAGGCACCGTCTTTGGCACGCACTGGCCTGCTACAAGCACAGGGGCGATGGGCGCAGTACACTTAGCTCTTCCACACCCTCACCTGCCTCCCCTCCAGCGAA
>NDGN011323068.1:0-10752 GCA_002564285.1 Tympanoctomys barrerae
AGCTACAACTTTTGTTGCATAGGTCCTGCTTTACCTTGGTCTTAACCATCCAGCAGAAAAGTAAAAAAACGAAGTATAAGAGGCTTCTGGACTTTGTGATTGATTATTGTGGGTGCGAATGCTTCCCTTGTCCTAGGGAGGTGATTTGCATTACAGTGTAAGGTGGGAAGAGAAGCTAGAGCTTCGGTGGCTGCTACTCCTCTCCCTTGAGGCACTGGCTCTTTGCTGCCACCCTGAAAGGTTGCTTTCTGCTCTGTGCTGCTCTGCCATAGATCCAGCTGAATATGGACTGAAACCTCCATTAAATGTGTGCTAATTACACCTTTCTTCAATTTGTGTTTTGGGCATTTGTCCCAGCAACGTGAGAAGAGTAACTAAGACAAGACGTCTTAGACAACTGAGCTAACCCACAAGCCTCTTCCCATTTTAAAAAACATGTCTTTTAAACAGTTGTCCTGCATTTAGACAACAATGATTCCCACAATGTCTTAACTGTCTTCACTGATTTTTTTTGTCTCTATACTTCCCCCAAATAATTGGTTGTTAGCCATAGTATGTGACAAATTAGTTATAATATTGTTCTAAAGGGAAAGACAATGGACACTGAACAGTGACAAGTAATCCCAAATTATACTTATGTTTTTCCTTCATATTACAATGAAAAGGGGCCATAATACATCACAGGGAGTCAAGAGTTAGTTATTACTCTAAAAGTGTGGCTGGGGCTTACACAAATCTCTACGAACTGCCTTTATTTCTTGTGTGTTGTACAGGCTGTTTAGACAGGGCACATTTTCTCCTCCATGCTTTGTGGGAGACATCTGTTTTCTATTAGGTGAGAAAAGTCTTTGGTTAGATCCCGTGGTTGTCTGGCATTAACGCACCATGCAGAGCATGACCCTGATGTTCAGATCTTAAACACTTTAGATCAACAGCTTTTCTTGGCATCCCAATTGAGAACAGCTACTCCTTCCGCAGACAGAGAACTCCATGGGGTCAATGCTATTTTCCTGTTTTTCAAGTGAAGAAACTAGCAGGAAGAAGCTTGCTCTGGTGTCACAAACAGGGGCAATCACTTGCAAAATGAAACTTTGAGCCCCAAACCTGGAGGCCTGGAAAAAATACATTCTAATTTCTATGAAAATTTTACCTTATTTTTAAAAAAATTATGAATAATGATATACACTCCAAGAAATAAATTTAGTTTGTATTTATGATTAATTAATATCAAAACATAGATAATTTGGGTAAAGCAATGTGTAGATTATTATGAAATGTTAATTATTTTTATTTTAGTATTTTCCCACAAGGGCTCTAAATTTTATTTTGTGAAAAAATAGAAGAAATATATTTATATCATCAGTTATTTAGGGGGAACAGACTAAGAAGAGTAGGAAGTAGAATATATTTATGGGGTTTGTATTAACTTGTGATTCTTAATTTCCTTATGTAATATTAAACCAAGATCGATTTCATTTGAGGAAGACAAGTCTTGAGTTAAATAATAGCTCAAATTTTCAGGGCTTACAGTCACCTAAAGCCGTATCAGTGAGCTCACGGCACACATGCCACAGCAGGCTATTGTATCATTGAAAGCTCTAAAAAATTCGGCATCACAGTCCTAGAATATCCACTTTTATTTACTTAAAACTGGATTAAGAGGTACACCATCACTTTTATGAGATTTTAGTGAGGAAGTTTTGAGATAGCAGAATGTTGATGGGCAATAAAACAGATAAAGGCAGATTTGGGGTACAGTTCTGTGGCAGGGCATGAGTTTAGCAGAAGACCTTGTTTAACCTCCCCCCAAACCAGATAAGGACACCTCTTTTTGCACACACCTTACATAAACACAGACAAATACATACATATTCATAACCTTCTTTTGGAGATATTGTACTTAACTCAGGTAATTAATTTCTACAAATTGTCAGTTTTATAAATGTGTGGTAAGCTAATAAAAGACTAATCCTATAACTTAATACCAACAGTAATTCTGAAATAATTCATCGTATTTTTCTTCATAGATGAATTGAATCGGTTTTGGCCTTGAGAGTTCCTGGCTTTCCATGCATACATTTGTAGGCAATTAGCTTACATCGAAAGAGCATACATAGATTCTGAGTGACAATGGAACAATAAAAGGAGATGAACGCCATTTTGCTTTAATGTTCCTTCCTGTCAAAGAGTCAAAAATCATTTCCTATAAAATTTAATTATTGACTACACATTCAGGATTCCCCATTCCTTTTCACCAATGAAGTTTCCTACTCTTTTAAGAATGTATATAACAAGCAAAATTATTTGGAAAATTATTCATTTAACAGGTACAATGGAAGATACACTTGTTGTCTTCAACATAGGAAAAATCAATATGATTGACAATATTTTACTCTTTTGTGGCAGAAAAAATTACATGCCTGGTTGTAATGTTGTTTTTATTTACAATGGTGGTAAAGGAAGATTAATAGTGAATGAAATTATGAAGAAAAGTTTTGTTTATAAATTATTTCTATCTATCTATATATAATTTCTGATACTCTAAACTTTTGTGTTTTACAACATCAAGAACTTAAGCACAAATCAATAGTCTTCACTGCGATGTCCCATGAAGGATACAGTTTTTCAAAATTACTTTTCTACCCCAGTCCCCAGTTCTTTTTTTTTTTTTTTTGTATCATGACTCAAACTCAGGACCTCACACTTGCCAGGCAGGCCCTGTGCTGTTGAACTAAACCCCCATCCCCCAGTTCTATTCATCTATTAAATATACATGATCTCTGATACCTGTTTTTACAAAACAAGAGATTCAATGAATAATTTTTTGTAAGGTGTGACTTTAGTCTATTTAATAATTTTCTAGAAGTTACTTAATAGAAAAATGAAAACAGTAACCTAATGACTCTTTTTTAAATAATATCTATTTATTTATTTGGTACAAGGTCTTGCTATGCAGCTTGGACTCCTAGTGATCTGCCTGTCTCACCCTCCCCAGAGCTGGGATTACAGGCTTGTACCACCACTCCTGGTTTCAGTGGCTGGTACAGTGTGCCCATGGTTCTAGGGAAAGCAAGGCATGTGGTACTGGAGATGCAATCTGGTCCTTGCCCTTGCAGGCAGGAGCTTAGGCCCTGAGCTATCTCCCCAGTCCCTAAATGAGTCCTAATAGAAGGTCAGAAGTGATATAAGTCTGTAGGAAATATTTAGGGAGCTACAACCTGTCCCTAGATTTCTTCAGGTCATGTTCCACTAGAAAAAGTGAGTATAAGGGCCAGCAAGATAGCTCAGTGGACTAAGTGCCTGCTTAAGCAAGCTCAGGGACTGAGGTTCAATTCCTGACACCACATGCCATACCAGCCCTGCCCCTGGGAGTGTTGAGCTGGCCACTGAGACCTGGTATGGTGGTGCACACCCATAATCCTAGCACTAAGGAGGCTGAAAATGGGATCACTAGGACTCCAAGATGCATAGTGAGATACTGTACCATATACATAAAAAAGAGGTGATTATAATAACACAGGAAACATGATAGTAATCAGTATACATATTTAAATCAGATAGACTTAGGTTAAACTGCTACAATTATTATGTAAGCTAGAGACCTCAGATAGGTTTTCTAATCTCTCCAAGTCTTGACTGTTTCATTGATGAGATGACATTTATAAAGCCTGCTTCTCCAGCTTGCAATGAAGTCTACAAGTGATACTGTAAAATATGTAGTATTTAGGAAAAATCTAATAGACAATACACATTAACTATGTAATAAGTAAAAGGTCAACATCTGAAGGAAATCTTTAAGTAATACATGTATTCAGATTATTCATGGCTGTGCAACATGCTTAATTTGACACTTTAAAAAAATCTTACAACTTACATTTTTTGCTATTCAAAATAAAGATGCCAAATGGTGTTATAAACAATATTTCAACTATTGGAATTAGAAGAAATTAGCATAAGGAAAGATGATATAATTAAGTTCCTTATGAATTCAAATCATAAAGTGAAGAATCTGGAAAATAAAGGAACAAAATTAGATTTTTAAAATCTTACATCATATCATTATATCATCATATATTTTTTCTGTATCATTAATAATTCTACTGACCATGGGAATTATGTTTATAGCTTTGGAAGAGGAAAGAATGAGATGTTAACTGATAACTAATTCTTTTTAGGTTTGATTCAGATATTTCAATAATTATAGATACCTGTATATGACTGTTTATTTAATGAATCATTTTGTGTAAGTCATCTTTTTCATCCTCTGAGCTCCTGAGGCTTCGGCAGTTGGACTAATGGCTGTTCATGTAGCTGCTCAGTGTAGAGTACGGACTTTAAAACGACTTCTGAGTCCCGATGCATTCTCCTATACTCCCCTTTTGTTTTTATTAGTCCACATTTAAGCTATGAGCTGTTACTTCCCCTACCTTTAACCTTTTTCTTTCCCATTGAACCTTTTCTTATTGACCATTTCCTTCACTGTAGTTCCTGAAATTTAGTACAGTACATCATTGACCTGGCTCTGATCTTTCTAATGAGACTCCTCAAATTGTGGGCTCCAGAAGTACTGTGACTCTAGAGGCCCAGTGCATACCCAAAAGGTGCTCCTTCAACCTTGGCTGAAAGGAAATGGGTTTTGCCCTCCAAATCCCATTCACTGGAATGTTTCAAGGTGCTGGTGTTTTCATTCCTTACTAATTTTGTAGCTCAAGTGTGCCGTCTCTGCTCTTCCTCCTCCTATCAGTGCCTCTGCAAAGTCATTTTTTCTATCTTAAGGAAATAAAGCCAATTGGAACTCTATAGTATTCATCCACAGCACTAGCTTCCCTTGCAAAATTTACATTGGTGAATGTTGCACTCCTTTATGAATCTTTATGCCACTTTCATGTATTAGGAATTTTGTTTCGTAGCTTACAGAATTCCTCAGAAATCTGTATGTCCCATCTTGTTACCTTGATAACTTGAATATCCCCACAGGACTAGTTTCTTTTCTAATGACCTTTCAGAATTTCAAATTACTCACCTTCAGTGACATTCTCTTTCTGTACTTTAATTACTCTCACATCACTCTTTGGTTCTTGTCAACATATAGAATGACTAAAAGACTAATAATCAACCATTTCACACTGAAAACACCTTGAATACTTTTCAAAATTGGTCTTCAAAAAATAGAAACCACCTACACTGGTGGTCCTTCCCATATTGTACTTAGACTTTGTGTTCATCCATTTCAACAATTCTCTTGCAAAACTAGATCCCTTAGCCTTGCTTTTAATTGAGCACACTTTCGCAACTTTTACTCTGAATGAACCTACCCATCTGTGTTATCTAATCTTCTACCGGTTTTCCTAAAAGTCCTAGAAAGTATCTTTTGGATTCTATTCCCTTTCACTTATGGATGCCACAATTAAAAATTATTCTCTTTTCTTGTTAATTTTCTTTCTATACATTGTACTTCTAGTATATTTTCTTTTTAAAAAATGTATTTAGTACAGGGTTTACAGGGTCTCACTACACAGATCAGACTCATAGTGATCTGCCTGTGTTCAGCCTCCCAAGAGCTGGGATTAAAGGCAAGCGACACCATGCCCAGTCTCAATGGTCATCTCAGCATGCCCCAGGGGTGGGGCTAGCATGGTGTGCTCAGAATCAAACACTGACCCCTGCACTTTGCCTAAGCAGGTGCTTTAGTTGGCTGATCTATTAGGCCGGCCCTACTTGTTGCTTCTTAAATTGTTCAACTTTTACATTACAACAGTACAACTTAAAAAGGTTATAATTTTTTGGATGCCACTAACTCCATACCAGGCATTTGATTACTGTTCCCTTGAAACGAAAATATTCAAAAGACTTAATCTGTATCTCCTCACTCACACAGACTGTTCTGAGTGCTTATGTCAGACTTTCTTCTTCCAATCTCTACCGAAAGAACTCTTTCTAAGGATCCCAATAAATATAGTTAACAACTCATACAATTAAAAGCAATTAATATTCCTTAGTCCTTCCATTGATCATAATGGGAACCTCTCTCTTGAAATGCTTTACGGTCTGTGTCCCAACATTCTTCTGAATTTTTTTTTCACTGTGGTACATTCCGATATCCTGTTTGTTTCTCTTCTATTGTTGTTGAGTGTTAGGAGTTCTCAAGATATTTGCCCAAGCCCTAACATTGCATTAAAATGTTGTTATCCTTCATTCCACAGTATGCTTCATTAAACATTTTTATTTTAACGTAAAACAGGTAGGTGTTAATAAGAAAAATTTTTAAAAAGCATTTTTCTTACTCTTATGGAAAAAAACACAACATTTCAAAACCAAATAAAACAATGTTCAATACACTATGGGTCACAATCTTAAAAGAATGACCACAAGGTTACTCAAAACACAACTCATTAAAAAAAATCGGAGTCTTAGAGCACATTTCTGATTCTATCTCAGATATAGTGAATATGACATATTTTATTAAGCATAACATGTTGACATCACTTCTTAAACATTTCAGTGGCTCCACAAATATGTCAAAAGGTGAAAGCCATTCATTACACATGCTGCTCATGTTTGTGGTGTTCACTGCCCCTTATTATCTCGTATATTCCTGCTCATATTTCAGATTTTACTTCAAATAAGATGGAGTTTCCTATCTCATTAGGACAGTGTGCCTACAGTTTCCTCTCTCACTGTATCATGTATATTTCTGAGCAAACAAATTATGACCATAAATTTATATTTGTATGTGATACAATCTACTATATATCTTCACTAAAAGTATAGAAGGTAAGTTTCAAGAAAGAAGGGCTAGATATCCACAATTTTTAATGCCTAGAGCAATGAATAGCTTGTTGTAGATGCTCTGGAAATACTTGTTTAATGAATTTTAATGATCATGTGTTGTGTTTTCTGACATCATTCTAACACATTAAGAAAACATTTTCACTTCATGTCCAATTTCACCTCACAGTTGCACACACTCATTCCATCATTCTGTGCCTGTCACAAAGGGGCCGCAGAGCATAATTTGGCTCACCCCTTTTTTTGTCCTTACCATGATGGGTCAGTCTCACTAACATTTACATATGGAGGTTGCCCAATGAACTTACCTAGGATAGGCAGGTTATAGGATAAAAATCTAGCTAATATTCCTGATATCTTAAGAGACTGGTAAAACAACAGTAACAATAGGAAAGTACTGTGGTAAAGAGAGAGAGAAGGACGTTAGAGTCAAATTTTCATGTCTCAGTTTGTTTTATATTGCCTATAACAAAGTACTTGATTCTGAATGTTTTCTAAAACAAACAGATTTATTGGCTCACAGTTCTGGAAGCTGGAAGATCTACCAGCATCTTGATAACATATCCCTGGCTAATTAAAAATATGACAAAGAAATAGATAGGTAAGTGGATACATTCAAACCAAGATATAATGAAATGATACCAGAAACAAGAGATGGCAAAAGAATCTGGCTCTTTCTTTCATACAAATCTATTCTATCCAGGACTAACCCATTGCCATGAAAACAGACATGCTCTGGGAGAACTAATCCCTCTATTGAAGTTGAGTCTCTGTGTCCTGATGACCTCCCATGCTGCCCCTCCACAATTATTCTACTGTCTGTATATCACCACACTGAGGACCTAGCTCCATGCGCATCAAACTTTGGGCAATGATTTGTGTCCAACTACAGCAGTGCCACAGCCTTGACAAAGAGAAATGAGAGAAGGCAACAGAGCGAGAAGAAAGGAAGGAAGGAGGGAGGGAAAGAAGGAAGGAAGGAAGAAGGAAGGAGAAAGGAAGGAAGGTAAGAAATGAAGGGAGTGAGGGAGGAAGGGAGAGAGACTAAGAGAAATAAATTGCATTTAAAGCTGGTAAGAGAACTTAGTTTTAAAAAATGTGAATTCTCCCTTCAGACACAAGTATCTCATATGACTGCATTCCAAAAGTTTTCATTATTTTCCCTTCTTAAGCCTTGCATGGAAGGGTTCAGTTTATTCAAAAATAATTTCTCTGCTTTACATTCATCTTCTGCAATAATTGTCTATCTTTATGTGAAATTAATAACTAGAAACTCACATAAATAAGATTCATTGTCTACTGACACCTATATCTCAATAGAAAATGTTTAAAGAAATTCAGAGTAGATAAAAATTAATCACTTCTCAACTTAAAATGCCACGTTTGTACTTTTACACTGAATTTTATTTTCAAAGTCCTATATTATCAAACAAAATTATTCATTTCGTATGTCAATGTATTCAGTATTTAATATGATAAGTTTTTCGTCAATTTCAAAATAGAAAGAAAATTTATTGGTTTTATACTATATTTTTCCACCAGAGAAATAACATCTAGATAATTTATGTATGTTTCATAAACTGAGAAACAAAGAAACCAACAGGGTGTTCATATTCTGAAATATGGAGAAATACAAGTACTGAGATGAGGATTGAAGAGCCATGTAAGTGCTATACTCACTTTATTAAATCCCACATAATATCCCCTTGTCAAAAAAATTCAAACACAAGAGAATTTAGTTCTAAAATGCAGATATTAGAATATTAGGATGAAGCTTTTTTTTTTTTTCTTTTTTTTTATTTTTAGGGAATGGACTACAGGGTGTTCAGAGTCTCACTACCTGATTGGATTCATAGTGATTCTCCTGTTTACAGCCTCCTAAGAGCTGGGATTACAGGCGCGTGCCACCACCTCCAGTCTCCATTGCTCCATCTCAATTTCCATCTCAGCATGCCCTGGGGGTGGGGGGGGGGCGGCACGGCAGGCCCCGAGATTGAACTCCCAGTTCCTGCGCCTGCTTATAGGCACTTCAATCTGCTGAGCAATTTGGCCAGCTCTTAGAATGAAGCTATTATTAAAGGGTGTCTCAATCACAATAAGATAGTAAATTCTTGACTATTTCTTTAAATTTTATTAAATTATAGGACTAAAATGTTCATCATTTTATTCTTTCATTGAAAAAAGCACAAAACCATCATAGGTGAGAAATAGTGTGAAATTCATCTGTGAGTGTACTAAGAATTCATAAAATTCTTGTATACTTATTTATTCTGAAAGTATAAGAATAAAGCCCAGCCAAATAGCTCAGCAAATTAAAGTGCCTGCTTAGGCAGATGCAGGGACCAGCATTTGATTACCAGTCCCGCACCGGGATGTGCTGAGACAGTGACAACCAGGGGTGGTGGAGAGTGCCTGTAATCCCAGCACTTGGGAGGCTGAAAACAGGAGGATCACTAGAGTCCAATGTACGTAGTGAGACCCTGTTCTGTTATTGTTTGTATTTTGTTTTTCTCATACAAGAGAAACCATGTGCAGTTTACGCTCACAGTATCTGATTTACTGTGCTTAACAACGTGGTTTTGACCACTATTCATTTTCCTCCAAAAGACTCAAGTTTATTCTTCTTTATGGGAAAGCAGTGTTCTGATAATAAATACCACATTTGCTTTATCCATTCATTTGTTGGTGGGCTTATAGGCTACTTCCAGATTTACTTATGGATTGTGTTGATACAAACATTAGTATGCATGTATTGCTGTAATATGATGTCTTGAACCTTTTTAAGAATATACCTAGAAGGGAAATAGATTGAATGAAATTTTTATTTATAAATTTTTGAGGAATCTCCATACTGATTTCCATAGTGATGGTGCTAATTTACATTTCTGTCAATGATACAGAAGCAATTCTTTCCCATTTTAGCCTTGCAAAACATTTGTTATTATTTTATTTTTAGATGAAGTTCACTCTTTTTGTAAGAAAATGGAATATCAGTGCTGTTTTACTTTACATTTCTCTAATGCCCAGAGATTTTAAACACATTTTTATATTTAATGAAGATAGTAGTTTATCTATTTTTAATTTCAATTTTTAAATTAATTTTAATGAGAAAAAAGGATAAAATAGCAATTAAACAGTTTGAAAACAGTTTAATAGGATGGTTACAATAATTAATACATTGCATATTATTGTCTTCATATAGTTATTCAGAGGACAAGACACAGACATGATATCTTGTCTAAACAATATTAATGCAAACTTTTATTCTCAATGAACTAAAAGAAAGCAGCTGTATATCTACCCTAAGTCTCTTGTGTATACGTACATTTTTTTCTCTTTTTCTTTTCACAAGAAAACATTTTTGTGAAGTTAGTAATGCATGACACTAGGTTGCCTAGCAATGGATAGCTAAACTTAACCAGACAGGATGTTCATCTCAGAAGTGAGGTAGCTTGTTTGATTTAGGCACTGGGCCAAGTCCCACCTACACATAATTGATCGATTTCCCAGCAGAAAAGTATAAGCACAAGGTATAAAAAGTAATGCCATATTAATATGCTGAGCTACAAAAGGCTTAAGTCAACAACTTCTGACAATTGCAAGCTCTGCTGATAACCCGCTGCTATTATGGACTATTGGACTATATTGGGCTCTTTTGCTGAACTCAAGTACCTACAATCTTTAGACTGACTTCAAGCATGAAAAGGACCTTTAAAGACTTCTGCAAATATAGCTTTTCTAACTGCATTGGAACATCCATCTCTAACATAACAAAACAAAAAAACAGGATATATTGGGAAACACAAAGCTAAACACTTTTTCATGTATTTATTGGTAATTTATACTTCTGAGAAATGTCTCTTTTTCAGTTATCTATTTTTTTGTATTTTTAAAAAATAATTTTAGGGGGCCAGGGAGATGGCTCAGTGGAATAAGTGCTTCCCTGGCAAGCACAAGGGCCTG
>NDGN011323073.1:0-20442 GCA_002564285.1 Tympanoctomys barrerae
TATGAAGACAATATGCAATGTATTCATTATTGTAACTGTCCTACTAACCTGTTTTGAAACTGTTTCAATGCTATTTCTCTCTCAATAAAATTAATATATTAAAAAAAGAAATCAGCAAAAATTAAGTTGTGCAGAGTAGGTAAATTCAGCCACAACTCACACTAGTAAAAATGGGAGTTTTGTCTCCCTCAAGAAAGACCTTCTGCCCAACTATATCTTGGTTGGGTTCTCTGCTCAAATAATTGATCCAGGGCTTCCTCCCAAGAGGATCACAGCACAAGTCTTCATATAAGCTAATGCCCTTCAGATGAGCTAAGGAAACAGAAAGAAGGTATCCCAAACCCCTCTTCTCAGTTCTACCCATGTCACTTTTATTTTCTGCTCCTGTCTCAGGTGAATTAATAGTTCTTCCTCCTCTCATGGCTGAAAATAAACCCCCAAGCTTCTGTCTCCAGGATTTTTTCCTATCTACTTTTTGTATTTGCTCCACCTAGTTCTCATCCTTCTTCAGTACTTCAAACCCATCTTTCTCACTGTCTCACCTAAAAGATAACATTTACCCTAACTTAATAAAAACACCCATTGATCCCATCTCCCCTGCAATCCATCCTCCCTCACCCTCTTCATCCCCAGACTCAGCTGTGTATTCTTGTCACCTTCCGCTCTTCTGCTCCCCACTCATCCTTCCAGTATTCACACTCATTTCTACAGCTGTACTCCATAAACACTTCTGCTGCAAGATCACAGGGCTCTCTTAGGGCACATACCTGATTGCTTTTCTTGGCCCTCATTCAGTACAAGTGAGCCTCAAGTGCTTCACAGTCTGATTCAGGACCATCTGAGCTCTCCTGTCATTAGCTACCCTACCTGTGACTGAGAGTGCTCACTCATCTTAGCACGTGGAGGGATGACCAGGATTCTGAAATTCGAGGTTGTCCAGAATATACAAGCACCCATCACAACATGGTATATGACTTCCTCGTGTGTGACTGTCTGTGAAGCAGGAACCATCCTTCTGTGTGACACTAATGCATACCTTGCACTTGCCATTAAGGATAGATATTCATTAAAATGTGTTATTAAATGAAGAATTTGTACCCCTAATGCATAAGAACCTGTTGATCATATGAGTGAACTTATAAGGAATATGAAGAAACTCCAGAGAGATCTTTAAAATTAAAGGAACATTTAATTAATACTATAGTTAATAATTTTCATGATGAATAAGTATTTACTGAGTGGCCCCTGTTCTGAATACTTCAACATTAGCAGATTTGCTGATTGGCACACAAATTGTGTGGTGTACCAAAAGATTGGCCATAGCAGAAGTTTGGGAGGGAGAAGGCAAAGGCAGGCAGGCAAGAAGCAAGCCAGGTCTGAAGTGCCTGCAGTGATAGAGCTGAGTCTTTAGTGTTCACTGTGTGCTCAGACAGCTCCTGCTTCCCACGCCAAGGGCAAGGCCAGATGGGCTAAGCAATGAATGGACACTGGTGTGTTAGTTGATAAGGTCACCGAGCTTCCCTTCAGCCTGGCCATTTAGGGCTAATTCCTGCTCCAATCTGCCTACAATTGCTTCTTTGAAACCCCGTTGCAATGAGGGAGAAGGAGTGGCTCTCAGTGTTCTTTTCCATGCTGACTTCTGTATTCCTTGACCCCCAGCTACCTTGACATCTAGGAGGATGCCAAAGAGCCTACATGGTGGGCCCTGCATGCCCAAATGGGCTTTCAGAGCTGGCATCCCTTGTACCTCAGCCTGGAAGATAAAAAAGCCAGCACCCCAGAATCCTGGAATGTGTATGACATCTTGGCAGCTACCTCTAACAGATGACAAATGAACAGCTTGCTGGGGCTGTAGGAAGTGCCACAAAACTAATTGCACCATTGGTTTCAACTTTGATGCTCCTCCCAAATGCAACCTCTCTCGTTCTTCCCTATTGTTACCAGGTCTTGATCCTCAATGCCCCCTTCTTATCTTGTTTATTACCCAACCTGTCTGGGCTTTCTGCATCATCTGTTCTGCTATTCCAGGGACCTTTCCTTCTCCCAAGATCTTATTTCAAGCAGACACAAGTATAGGGACTCAGAAGAGTAGAGGACACAATTCTACTGCATGGTTCACTTCTGTCCCATCCATGCCCTTACTGCCTAAATACAAATAAAGATCCTGTTGAGAAAAGAGGAAAAAGTATATTGGAATCACAGCTCAGGCTTTTCTGTCACCATTGAGATGAAGTAGAAAGAAAATATGGCTATCACTTGGCCTCAAAAGGTGGAGGCTTACATAATCTCATCATTGATCTCTCTACCCCTTTAGCTTTCCTGCTGTTATTTCCTTGAATTTGCTCCAGCTGGTTGACATCTCTCCAGCTTTAGCCCTCCTCCCACCTCCAGCAGAGATCAATGGGTTGTCTAAAAATCACAGCATGGAATTGTCCATAGTCTTGCACAGGTTCTTCAGTCTCCACAGCCATGCTCCACATAATACAGTCCCAAAAGGCTCCTTGCTTAAAAGCCAACAGACGCAGTACATGGGATTAACCTTGAGAAAGTCACAGCACCACACTCACTTAGCCATCTGTACAACATGGGGTTGGAGAATTCACTCAGAATCCCATTAACATTTCTGGAGAGCAGCTCAAAATTCTCCACCCTAAAATATAGTCAGATTCTATCCATAAGGGTCTTTTGAGTAAAATTACTTTGAAGTCACCTGAAAAAAATAAGTGGCCATTTTATTCAATAATATTGCATCCTGAGATCTGAAGCAACATGTGTCAGAAGGAGAATGCTTTCACTAAGTCAACATTCTGTTATAAGACAGGTTGGCGTTCCGGGAGAATCCATTGGATACTTGATTGGAGAATCTCTAATATCCATAGGGAGTGGCAATGGGCTTCAAAGCAGCAGTGCAGAGACAGGCAGAACCTCTGGATGGGTTGCAACTGAACCAACTCCCTAATTCAGCTTAGCTACCCAAAGCACTCACATACCTGCACTGTGGTTCATAAGAATTGAAAAATTAAATAAGCCAGTTGACAAACATAGGATACTAGTGAAATAAATGTGGTATATACACAGAGTGAAACATGATATATCCATTAAATGGCTATGCTATGAATCTGGGTGTGGTGGTAGACAGCTGTCACACCAGTACTCTGTGAGGCTCTGGCAGGATGTCTGCAAGATCAAGCCCAGCATAGGCAACTTAACAATTTACAAAAGCTATATCTCAAAAAGAAAAAAAAAAGGAGATCTGGAGATATAGGTCAGTACTCAATGCTAAAAAAGATCAATCATGCTATGACCCTTTGATTATTGGCATCCAGTTGTCAGAGTGATTCTGTCAATTTGAAATCTATAACAGATCAAGGAACCAAGTTCAAGTCATCAGGAGACACATGAAGTGCTATAACCAGAGCAAATTGAGTTCCAGCCTCATGGCCAGAAACCAGTCAGAACTTCAGTGCAACTGATAGTGAAAGCTTGCTGGGATTATCCACTACCCTGATATAAAGCTATGGCTGATTTTCTGGGATTAATCAGCATCTCTCTGGACTCTGTCTTCCTTCTTTGTCTACCAGTGATAGAGAGACACACCTTAAAGTGAACATTTTTTTCTTTGTCTTCCATCCTTGCTTCTACTTTATTCTTCATCTTCTATTTCTCTATTTTACCCCTAAATCTTTTTGCATCTTCTCCCTGAAGGTAAATTCACCATACTGAGGGACTATTATTATATACAATTTTCAAGACTGTTTTACATTTTGCTATAGGTCACCAATCTAGTTCATGTGCTAAAGGTGGTAAATTAATAGTTACCACAGTTAGTCATTTTCTAGGCTATGTATTGTTATTACTTATTATACTGCTTTAGCTAAGGTGACACAAGTGTTCCAATCAGTAGTTCTCCCTGGTATGCCAAAACAGATTGCTTAGGGGTCATAAAAAATACTATAGGCTAATACAGGATCTAGACCTAGTTGGCAGCAACTTCTCAACCCCAATAAATTGAAGAGGTAGGATCATGCAAAAGACTCAAAGCCCCAAAGCCAGCTACACCTAGAAAACATCTCTGAGTAGTCATTTCGTACAGGTTCTAAATACTGGCAAAGTATTACTCACCATAAACAATTGATAAGCATCAACAAAGCAATTCATCTTTGAAAAAAAAATAGATGAGAAGACACTTAAGTATGATGCAGCACCAGACTTCTAGCTCACAAAGGTAAGCAAAGGGGAAAATAAGGTGGTACAATTCAAAAGCCACCCACCTGGACTCTGACATGGTAACAGAAAAAGTAACAAATCAGATAAATGAGCTTCTAGAAAAAAAAATCAATTCAGAAATAATTTCTCAGATAACTACAGAAACAGTGCCCATAATGAAAGACATGCTTTGTAGCTCTAGAGCAGATGCGTATTTTAAAAAATAGTAGAGCTTAGAAAAGTGATGGTAACCATGGATGTCCAACATAGGAAAGCAACAGAATCCACAAAACTGATTCCAACAGATATCCAAGAGATATAAAATTTCAATATAATTATATTCAACATAATGAGTCAATGTGAGGACATAATATCAGCTATAGAAGACAGGATTGTGATTAACAATCATGAAAAGAAAAATTTCTTTAAAATAGCATGAAAAACCAATCCAACAGCTGCCTGATGATGCAAAGAAGAATAACCTAAAATTGATTAGAGTCAATGGAAAAACAAGAGATAGTACAAACAACATAAACAACCTGTTCACAGAAGTAATGGATGAAAACTTTCCAAGCAGAGACAAAGAATTTAACATATGAATAAATGAGGCATATAGAACTCCAATTAGCCATGATTTAAAAAATTTACACCAAGAAATATAATGATCAAGATTCTAGAAACTCTGTACAAAACCAGACTATTATAATTCGTTATAGAAAATAAAATCACCTATAAAGGAAAACCCATCAGAATCACAGCAGACTTCTCAACACACATCTTCAAGACAAGGAGAACTTAGAGTGAATTATTTCAAGTCCTAAAAGAAAACAACCTCCAATCACGATTGACATACCCCACAAAGTTATCTTTCAAAATTGGTGGGGAAATAAAATATGATAAAGAACACCTGAAGAAATTCATTACTACTAAGTCAGCACTCCAAAATTTAGTGAACAACATTATAGAACGATAACAAGGATTACAACTCCATGAACCTGAACAGAATGAATCTACTAGGGAAGGCAAGCAAATAAACAGAGGAGGAAAAGAATGGAACCAACAGCAGGAAAATAACATGACAAAAATAAGTTAATACATATCAGTTATAACCATTAATATTAAATTCACCAATCAAAAGAAATAGACTGCAGAATGAATCAAGAAGCAAGATCCAACAATATGTCACATATAAGAAACACATATAATTCAAAAAGAAATTTATAGACTGGAAATTAAAGGATAAAAAATACTGCTCCATATGACAGGAACCTGAAAGAAAGCAGATGAGTAGAAATTTCAAGCCAAGACTCATTAAGAGAGAAAGAAGTTCACTACATCTGAGTAGAGCAAACAATACAAGAGAAAAAGACAACAATCTAAAATATATAAGGTGGGGTCAGCAAGATATCTCAGTGGTCTAAGGTGCCTGGTTAGGCAAGCTTAGGCAAATACAGGGACCATGGTTCCATCTCCCACACCACACGCCATGCCAGTCCTGCCCTGAGGGTGGGCTGAGCTGGCTACACACAAAAATAAAGTATGTACAGATCAAATACATGTCCATTTAGTTATATAAAACAAATAGTAATGGACATGAAAAATCAAATATGCACTAATACAATTACAACAGAGTACTTCAATACCCCACTGTTACAAACAGATAAACTAGATGAAAAACTAATAATGAAATATCAGAACTGAACCAAACTTTTGAACAAATGGACTTAATAGATGTCTACAGAGTGTTTCACTACCCAACATCAGAGTACACATTCTTCTCAGTTTCACATGATGTGGTGGATCGACAACTCATGGTTAACTTGTAACACCCAGCTGAGCTAAACCAGCATGATGATGAGTGAGTGTGGGAGGCACACATGAGGATTGTTGCAAACAACATAAATATGAGAACTAGAGAGAAAGGCCCAGCGACATAGCTCAGCAGTCTAAAGCACTAGCTTAGGCAAACTTAGGCAACTGCAGGGACTACAGTTCAATCGGCAGCACCACGTGTTGTACCAGTCCTGCCTCCAGGCCAGGCTGGGCTGGCAATAAATAAATAAATAATCAAACAAACTAGAAAGGAAAAAGTAAGCTGTTAAGGAGCTATTGATTCTCCTAGGACTGTTGGTTCTCCTGGAGAAACTTGTCATGCTGGCTTTTCTGAAACACATGTGGCTGCTCTTATTGAAAGCACTTGGGTACTTGTTGTCACTGAGCATAGCTATGGTTCACTTTAAGAGAGCTTTGTTCTTAACTTTGAAGATCATTTCTTGGTTCCAGATGGTAAGGTTGTGCACTATTCAGTGTCCTGGAGAAGCTTATCACACTGACTTTCCTGATATGGACTCAGCTCTTCTCATCATAGAGAATTTTGGAACCTCATTTTCTCTGAAGATGCTTGTGGTATCTTTCGGGGAGGGGGTGCTCTGTTTCTTACTTTGAACATTGATATCTGGCTCCCAGGCAGATCCCTCAGCCTGCTAGCACAGATGGTTCATCCCTCTGGCACAGACATTCTACCTTCTACCAATGATATTTTGGCCTTCCCAGCACAGATTCATGAAACAGAGTTGCAGGGAACACTGTGGATCACTGGCCTCCAGCTGGACTTGTGGAGGATACTACAGTGAGATCTAGGTTTTTAGCTGGACTCAAAACTGCCATGGAATCCAGGCTATCAGATAGATTCTTTTGGTATTTAGTCTGTGGCCAATTTTCCTGAACTGTCTTTGTACATGACTCTTTGGGTGACTATTATAAAATAATCCCATGTTCTGTATTGTTTCCCTGGCAAACCCTGACTGCAACAGATGGGATATTGTCTGACTACATATTAGCTCATAGAACATGCTTAAGTAAATGCAAAGAAATTAAAATTATCCCATGCATAGACTCAGGCTATAGTTCAATGAAATTGGAAATCAATGGCAATAAAAATCCCACAAGAACTTCATAGACACATGGATATTAAAAAGCACCATCCTTGGGGTCAGGGAGATGGCTCAGTAGAATAAGTGCTTGCCTGTCAAGCACAAGGGCCTGAGTTCAATCCTTGGTTCCGCCAAATAAATAAATAAATAAATAAATAAATAAATAAATAAATAAGAAGCACCATCCTCAAAAAACAATGGGTCACAGAGGAAATTGAAAAGAAATTAGATAGTTTCTACAATTAAAAAGTAATGCCAATACAAAATATCACAACTTATGGGACACAATGAAAGCAGTCCTATTAGGAAAATTTATAGCAGTGAATTCCCACATGAGACAAAAAGAGAGGGCTCCAGTGAACATCCTTGAGTTGAAACTCAACCTTCTAGAACAAGAGGAGGAAGTCAAACCTAAATCTCACATGAGAAAGGAAATTATACAGCTCAGAGCAGAAACTAATGCAGTAGGGACTAAGAAAATATAAAAAGTAAATTAATCAAAGAGTTGGTTTTTTGAAGGATTAAATAAAATTGATAAATCTTTAGTCATTTTTATCCTAAAAAGGATGAAAAGAATAAAAGCCATGCAATTAGAAAGGAAAAGGGTAAAATCACAACACATCCTAAAGAAATCCAGAAAATCAACAATACCTACTTCAAGAACCTGTATTCTAGTAAGATGGAAAATGCAGAGGAAAAAATGAAGAATACTAGTTACATATGAATTACCATAACTGAATCAAGAAGATATAAAAATTTTAAATAAGCTACTATGAATCAATGAAATTTTGTGGTGATAGATAGATAGATAGATAGATAGATAGATAGATAGATAGATATACAGCTACTTTCTCTTAATTCAATGAGAAGAAAGATTTGTACTAACTATTTGGACAGGATACCATGTCTGCATCTTGTACTATGAATAACTACTACAAAGATAACAATATGTAATGCACTAATTATTGAAACTGTTCTACTAATAGATTTTGAAACTGTCTCATTGCTGTTTCTCAAAAACTTAATTTTTAAAAAATGCTTTTATAAATAATCAGGGGAGGGTCAACCAAGTAGCTCAGAAGATTAAAGTATGTACAAGCAGGCACAGAGGCTGGGGATTCAATTCCTGTTGTGCCATCCCTGCCCCTGGCACACGCTGAGATGGCAATTGAGATTGAGCATGGTGGCATGTGCCTGTATTCCCAGCTCTTGGAAGGCTATAAACAGGTGGATCACTAGGAATCTAATCTAGTAGTGAGACCCTGAACACCCTGTAGACCTTTCCCTAAAATAAAAAAAAAGCAGGGGAAGTAGATTATGGGAGGGGAAAGCAACAGGAAAAATATAAGAAGCAAGACATCTTGTACAGGCACAAATTCTGTATGATGAATGTTATCATTATGTACATCTAAAATGTACCAATAACATAAAAAATAAGAAAAAAAGATCAAACACAGGCTGGGCATCTTACCAACTTAGACTATGTTTCAAAAAGCGGGGGGAAATGATCTGGAGATATAGATCAGTACCCAGTGCTGGAAAAAAATCAATCATGTTATGACCCTCTGTTTACTGAGACTGTGGGGAACCTCACTGTCACATACTGCTTCTAGCAGGTACATTAATATAATCCTATGCAGACTATATGTACAAAACAGATCCACCAAGAAATTTATGATGGTGATTTGGCGCTGTGCTAATATTACACGTGTTTATAATCAAAATATGTGGGATTGACATATTGTGGATATTTATAAGAGAAAGGAATTAAATAAACTTGAATACCTTAGTAGAGTGAAATAGTATGCATCCTATAAAAAAAAGAGATTATCTAGGAGCTCCAAGAAATCAGAAGAGGGATTGTACAAAAAAAAATTCAACATAGTGTGCATGTCATAGCTTAATTTTTCTAAACAGAGGAAAATATTTTGATGCTTCTTAATCTGTTTACATTTAATTCATAAATGCATGAAAGTATACTGGTTATCTGGATGGTAATGGTGGTGAAGGAAGGATCTGTAGCTGACAGTTAGGGGCATAAAAGAATACACTCATGTTTAACATATAATAACAATATTGGGGTAAATAATATCAAGGCAAATGGAGCATCAATGGAATATATATGTTATATATATTTACATATAACATATATATCTTGCATATATTTATATATACACAAACACTTTATTAATTTCATATGCATAAACTTTATTTTGTACATATATAATCTCAATAGAGGCATTACTTACATTCTGTAAAACTCACTCACTCTCCTGTTCAATTCTGATTTTTAACAAATCTGCTGAGTAGTATAATCATCAATGTAACCCAGCTTTAGAACATACTCCTCACCCCAGGTAGAGCATCGGTTCACTTACTCTCTCCCTACCCCAGTCTTAGGCAACTTATCTTCAGATTTGCTCTTTCTGACATACATATATACAAGCTGTTATACAAAAATAACCCCATACCAAAAGGGACGTTTTGTGTCTGGCTTTTTGTCATGTTTTTAAAGATTCATTCATGCTGCAGCATGTTGTCAGGAGCTAATTCTCTTTTGCTGTTGAGTACTGTCCTATCATATGTATACACCATAGTTTTTGAACCATTAAATAATAGTGATTAGGTTTTGCCATTCCTGCCTCTTAGAAAAATGCTTCTATGAACATTAATGTACAAGATCTTGTGTGTTGTACTTCTTAAACCACGTGGTGAATGTGCTATCTGGCAAAAAGGGAAAAAAAAAGAATTCTCACTCTAAAATTTTTTTAATATTGTAGGTCACCAGGTAAATAGTACATACAAATAATCTTGTAGAAAACAGAAGTAGCCACATACTCTGTGTGTGCATGTACACACAGGATTTTATTCTATTAAATAATTAAATAACTACATAAAAAAGATTAGAGGGCAGAAAACCAAAATGTTAACAGCGTTGTTTCTGAGTGATAGGATGATGGATAATTTATGTGTTTGTATGCCTTTCTGTATTTCACTGAATTTCTACTATGAATACAAATTGCTTTTGTAATCAGAAAAAGCACACCATTATTAGATGAAAAAAAAAATATTCTTCCTAGTCAATTTTTCCAGGGTCTTTACCTCTCTGTTACAGAAAACTCTCTCCACAATAGCCCATAGATAGAAGAAGAGAATGATGCAGCCCTCCTCGCTTCTGTATGATGCTGGTCACAGCATCTAGATTCCCAATAAATATCAGTCAATTGTGGAGACCTCAAGATTAGTATCCATAGCAACCTGACAAGGGCATAGCACTGTGTATACATTGCCCCAGCATGGAGATGGCCCAGTAGGCAGAACATAGGGCGCAGACTGCCCAAAGTTGCTGGAGGACCGTGATATATTGCTACATAGCAATGGAGGCAGGCCTCCAAAGGTTCAGAGAACAACAGCTTCTTAACAATGGAACGCTTAAAATCTTAAGTGATCACGCTGACTATGGTATCACCTGATCTTCCATTTCTATTTGTGTATCTGCAATCAGATTTGGTATTTTAGCAACATTACTTAACAGCTATATATTTTTTCTATGCTTAAAATTTCATCATATTGCCTCTTAATTATTCACCTCTCTACATCAGATCCATCTCTTGTATTTGAAGGACCTAGAACAAGTGAATAATTAGAAATCCATCTCTCACATATTTGAAGATTTTCAAATTATAAATCAAGTCAACATACTGCTAAATAAAATATGTCTTATCCTCCTAGCCTGGTTAAATATATCTTCAGAATAATTTACAGTAATACCTGAAGAGCTCAGTCTCCTTGAAATTATGAATCTGACCATGCATGCGGTCATAGAGACTTGGGCCCTAGCTGCTATCCTTCTCTCTCATCCTATCTCCATCCCACAGCAAAAGGGTCCTCACATGCATATATGGGTGCACTCAGCCTGCTACCCTATCTTCCCCTAACCACTCCACTCTCACACTCCACTGCCCATACAGCAGTCTACTGTTCATCTCTGGGGCTTAGTAGACAGTGTATCTGCCTGTATTTCACCCCCCCCCCCCGAATGGGCAACAAAGAGGCCTCTGCATGCCCTAAAGTTACCCCAAAAGCTATCTTGGTAAGGTATTCTGATTTAGACAATTAAAACACTGTCCACGAGGCAGCGGGGCATAAGTTCCTGGCTGTTTCTTTCCATAACTCTTGACTTTCTGGAAGCTGAAAAATAATCCTGAAATGTGGGCAGTTTCTCCTGCCTGAGCCTGAGGAATACTGGTCTGTATTCTCATGATTATGCTGAAGTTTCTTAACCTTAGTGTTCAATTCAGAGATGGAGAATTCCCTCCACTGTAACAACCAAAAATGTCTCCACATGTCTGCTGGAGAATGACTATGTTATAAACTACAGCACCAGAATACAGAATATGTAATGACTGCCTCACTTAATCATAAAGGGCATGTACAAAGCAGATACCCAAAAGATATCTGAAGGATGATTTGATGAACGAATATGCACTCAGGATCTTCAAGACCTCCCTGAATGACCCTATTCTCATGCTGAGAATTGTAAAGTATTCATAACAAAAAGTTCATCAAAACAAGCTCAGAGTAGCTGTTGCCATGGAGGTATAAATTATATACAATGGTGGATATAAGCATTGCAACCCCATGATGAGACAGGTCACTCTGCCTGGTAGCATCCTGGGTACAACAGTTAATCTGAGGAGATTCCTTAAGAAATTGCCTATTCATAAGCCAATCTCTCCCTCTTTCTCTCCACCACTCATCCTAGAGCAGGGATCTTCCTCTTCCTGCTTGAAGAAGCATGGAATAGAAGTTGAGGGGGCTGGGGGGCTCTGTACTGAGGATGTGCTACAGACCCTTGGAGGAAAAGAGATTTCTGTTCTTCGCAACAATCATTTTCTAGAAACGCTCTTCCCTCACCCATGTACCACATGATGCGACTTTCTTAATTAAAATAGTATCAATAATGGATAAAACAGTAACAAACAACTCTTGGAAATGTCCATAGCATGTCATCAAGAGAAGTTTTACCAGTTCAAGCCTGGGTGAGCTAAATAATAGAACATGAGCCACCATCATAAGCCTAGCCCTTTTTCTACAGCTTGTTTCCATCTTCTATGTTATAAATAATTCAGAGATTTCTTTCTTCCTAAATATCACAAAACCAAGTCAGAATCTTTATTTGAAAGATTCTGCTGTGTCCCTCTCTCCCTCCTCCTCTCCTTCCCTTGCCAGTCCATGCAACTCTCTGGAGAACGACCTCAAGCTTTAACATTTATTCTTTGACATTTCAGACTATTTGTTAGGCAGAGCTGCCTTCTTGAGATCAAAGTCAGAAAATCTTGTGCAGAACTCTCGCTTGGCCCTGTCCGACTGTGACAGAGAGGATCTATTACTCCCCAAACACCTGCCTCCTTTGTTATCCAGAGAAATCCAGTGATCTCTGCCCTAAAAGGCATCCCCCTCTTTCACTTTCCCCACCTGATATGCTGACATATTCATCAGAAGACCCCCCCAACCAAGAGATAATAGTGACCCATTGGACATGATGTTGGGGGCATTTCTCCAAGTAGAGTATTTTATATAGGGATCAGCAAGCTCTTTACCAGATATTCAGCAAATATGGAACAAGGAAAGGTAACTTACCCTGAGTCATTTTTCTAGCAATAGTCTGGTATCCAGGTCTTCGTTCCTGTGTGCTACCACTGGACGGTATCACCTCCACAGCTTGGAGGGTGGCTGGGTTCAGTGTAGCAGTTGCAAGCTCTTATGTGAGGACTTACCATTTTCTTCTAAGATCTCTCAGTGAAAATTCCTGCTGTTCACAGAAGCCACCACCCACCAGCACTCACAATCTTTTCTCACTCTTTGGAGAGGGTAGGAATGAATGACTAGACCTATGATTAGGTAAAGATTCTGAGGGTGGTTGCAGCTTACCATATGACAGTGAGTGGCTGAGGACACATCCTCGCATTCTTTAGAAGCTTCTGACCACACATTAACCAGTATTTCCTAAGGTGTGTGTGCTAAGTTTATTAATAGGTATTAAGTGAAGAATGTTCTATGTTTAATTGGATTGGAAAGGCAGTAGAATGAAAAAGGTTTATTTACAGCAGGGCTTCTCAGGGCCTTTCATATCTAACACACATGGAGAATCTGCAAGAGCTGGCTACCCAAGGCAACATTGTCCAAAGTTACATGATGGATCTTTAGCATCTCACAAACGAAAGGGATGCGGATCTGCCACCAAGGGAAGAGGGCAACATTTGAGCTTCCCATCACTTATCCCATAACCGCTGTAAGAGAAAGAACTTTCTCAAACTTGGTGATTTCAAATTGAGAGAGAATCATATTACAATAACTGAACCTTTTGCTGGAAAATAGATCCATTTTGTGGGATAACAGTTGGACAAGTGACTGACTAAATAAAATTGTTAAGATGGCAGAGTCACTATCCTGCAGGGCAACCTGAGAGGACTGGGGTCTTGAGCAGTAACTGCTTCTTACAGTATCATGAGATGCCACATTAACAGCCATAAAGATAGAATGACTGAGTCATTTTAATACAAACTCAGAATTTAAATTCTCCCAGGAAGGACAGTCTCAGAATATGCTCTGTATTGTTGGGGCCTCCCCTACAGCCCACTGACTGGGAGGAAGAACAGACCCACATTCTCACTGGCCAGTTCTGTGTCTAGTTCCCTTGGAAGCAAAAGGCCTGGGTGCAGTGCTGTGGCCTTCATGTGAGAATACCCTGGTTCCTTGCCGTGCCTCCATGGCAAGATTGAATTTTCAGAGACAACATCCATGACAAAAGTTCCTTTGAAACTCCCTCTCTTGTTCTCTTAATTCTCTTGTAACTGCAAGAGAATACTGATACTTTGATGTACATGTAATTCACAGGCTGGACTTAGTAAGTATTCTAGAATCTTCTTTCTTTCTCCCTAATATTATAGAATGTCCTAGGAGAAGCATTTATTTGGTGGCCCTTGAGACACAGGTGTGAAGGCACAGAGTTAGGTCTCACCCAGATGTGGGTAACAGGAGAGCAGATCTTGGAGACGAGCTATCTCACCAGTGCTGAGAAAGACCGGAAGCATGCAGGCTTCTTCTGTTGATTCAGAGGTCTCCTGTCACATGGGCTAAACCCACTCAGCTTCAAACTCAAAAACACTCCATGTCATGTGCTGCTGATACTCTCAAGAACCTGACTGTAAAGTCAGTGTTTCTCTAGGCCTGTGTGGCATGGAAAGACGATGTCACATCCTTCTAAGAACACATATGGCCCCTTTCCCTAACCCCATTCCCTCTTTCTTCCCAGGGATCAGAATTCTGTGATTTTTGGCTAAAATCCACTGCAAGCTTTGCTTTTCAGAGTAAAGAAAATTACAACATTATCCAAGGGCCCAAGCAGAAAGAAGCTAGTGTGGGATTTAGAGTAAGAAAGCAGGTGGTACTTCAGAACTCTGCAAAAGAAGTATCACTGGGGTATATCTGACAGCAGCGATAGGATAAGTCTCCTTATCATTTACCAGGCCCTATAGGTCATTGTCTTTCGCATTGTAGAACAAACTTGGGGACAAGGGCAGGGAGAAAATGTGTCTTTTTCAAGGGAAATAGGGCACTTGCTCCAGCAAGGTCCCCAAAGGCCAAAGTGGGCTTCATTTTGCTGCCATGGTAACAGCAGACAGGCAGCAGAAAGGGAGGGAGGAGAGCCATAAAGACAGACTGATTGTTGTCCTTGGCCACTGAGGCATCCAGTGTCACTTACCACAGTCAGACTTGAGGGTATTTTCAGAGCAGACATAATGCTCTGTCCCTCCACTTTGATGAAACCATAAGTCATGGACAGCAGTCCCGGCCTTGGGCAACCTTACCCCTTACCCTTAAAGCCCTCCTCAAGGCTAAGCAGGGAGGTCTGACCACTCCTCCTTTGAACTCCCAACATCACTTGACTTTTCTTTTGGTCATGAAATGAGGACAATGCAGTGCCCAAACAGTCAAGCTCCAGTCTTATCTATGCTACATAACTCTCTGCACCCTTAGCCAAATCAATGCCAAGCTCACCTACATAAGGGGTGCATTGAGAGGCTCCTTTTGGCAGAAAGTCATGGGAAACATGGATCCTGAGAAACCCAGCAGGAAGTGCAAACACCCCCTGTTCTACAGCATAAAAGCATAAAAGCCCTCAGCTACAATGCCCTACAGCTCAGGCTGTTCCTTTGGGAACTTATGCCTGTTTTTATATCTCAAAAATTTCCAAGTTCCTTCACAAATAAGACCCACCCAGACCTGAGCCAGAGGCCTCTAACACAGAATCTGACCCGCCAGCCTCCAGCATGGCCCCCAAGAATCAGTGCCCCAGAGATTCCCCCTGCCCATCTTGCTTCCTTTTTTCACAGGAGCTAAGCAAAAGCTCAGTCCAAATATCTCCCTCATCCTCTCTATTCTCAGTGTTCCCCACCAAAGAGTGCTCAGGATATTGGGAGGCTGAGGGCAGTGGGAAAGGAAGATGGAAACTTCTCAAGCATATGCACAAACGTTTTTGTGATAGGAAAGCGGCACATGGACAGGGTGAAAAATGCAGGGAGGTCTTTGGCTTTGTCACCCATGCAGAAACCTCTTCTCTGGGTGAGCCAAGCTTGAAGCAAAAGGGAAGTCAGGTCACTCTACCAACAATTCATCTGCTTACATTAGGAGAACTCAGATTAACATCCTACCCAAATGGATTTCTGAAACCTGCTATAATTTCAGAACCGCCACAAAGAGCAGATAAGTGACCTCGTCTTCTTCTTGCACTTCCACAATGCACTTGTGAGTTCAAGTGGGCTAAAGGAGGACTCCTATTTATCCTGAAAAATACATCATCTCATCTAGACTGAAGTTTTTCTGGGAAGTGGGAGATGCAGGGAGTGCTGACAATAGGATTTCTAGAGGCAAAATAAAGAACCAGAGCTGTTCAAGGAAACTCTGGGTTGCAAGCAACTGTGCTCACATTGACCAGCATTAAATGAGTAGGGAAGGAGTGGGTGGGCAGAGCCAGGACAGGAAGGATTGCAATTCCAAGGCTGTGCTGGGCAACCCAGAACTGCATCAGGCTCCCCACGGTGGTGCACCTCCTCAGCCCTCTGTTCTCGTGCTGGAGTTCTCCCTTGGTCTTTCGCAAAGTAGCCAGTGCCACCTCACCCTATTCTCTTCCTCTTGCACCCTCCCTGCTGCCACACCCATTTCATTCTTGCATTTAGACTCCCGCTGGTAGAAATGTCCAAGTCAAGCCCTAACCTCTGGAGTCAGTGAACACTGAAGCACAAAGGCTCCAGCTATTTGCCTAATCCCTGCCAGGCTCAGCTCAGAAAGCTACACAACAATGAGTTTGTCTTGCATTGATCAGCCCAACCTTGTACCCTCTCTGCAGCATCAAACCCTCCCTGGCTGCTTCACTATTGTGTCTGAGATGCTAGATTCGTTGCTTTAGCCAGACTTGACCTGAGGAAACAGAGCTGAGCAAGCAAAGTATCACAGCCCACACTGTGCTGCTCTTAGTTGCATCTGTGGCTGAGGAAGTAGCCCTGAGCGTGTGGCCATTGTGATCTTGGCTGCCAAAAGGAATTCCTATATGAGAGGTCAGGGATGGGGAGGCCAGAGCCAGCTTGTTGACCTCCAAGTTGAACCTTCCTTCTTACCATCCATCTTTAGCACACCAGGAGGTCTCTAAGCTTTGGCAAAGAAAGGTTAACTAGAGGTGGGTAGTCAGATGAGGATCTTTTTCCATCACCTTCCTGCCTGACACTGCTCCTACTTGCCCAGACTGAGGCAGCCTAACTGCTATCCTCACAATCAGATTTTCTCATCTAGTATATTCTCCCAAGGCCAAAGATGCCATCACTGGTAGAAAATCTCTCACACTACAGGCCAGGCGATCGGCTTTAGATCTAAGACCAGCAACACCTCCAAGCATCCTGAGTACCATTTTTTAACATTCTAGCAAATGCTAGCGTGAGGGAGAATAGAAAATGGTGGATGTTCTTTTCTAGAAAGTCTTTATAATCAGGTGGTTCCAGAAGGCATTTCCTCATCCTCAAAGCCCCTGAAAGGCTTCTTTTTCTGTCTGGAAGTAGGGGTGGCACTAGGACTATTCCGCCCTGCAGTGGTGAGTGGGTATATTGTGTGAAGCATCAGAGTGACTGAGGCAGGCAGAGTACATGATCTAAGCTGATGCTGCCAGGGCAGGACATGCCTGGCTCTGGGTAGATCTTTCCTATGATAACCATAATACATTTCTGCTAGTGATGTAGCAGGCTGATGTGGCCCACTTGGCATCCTTTGTGAGCTGGGCACAGCTCTGCGCTGTGTCCTGTGGCTTCTATCCCACCCTAGACATCTGAAAAGGGGATAGGTGGCACTTCAACACCTAGAGGAACCTATGGAAAGCAAAACCCAAGAGATCAGACATCCTTTTCTAAACACAAAATCACTCTGCCCTGCAGTCTGCTGCTTCCCTGCCATCTGCTGCAGTGCCACCTGCTTTGACTTCAGCCCTTCTTGGCTCTCTGCAGATCTTCTCACTTAGCTCAAGGCTTTGCCTTATGCCCTATACACAAAAATGGAAGGCACCAGACAAGAACTCCCTCACTTTCTAATGAGCAAACCTCTCCAGGATCCATACATCCATCTTTTCCTCCTGCCACCTGCTAAATCAGAAGAACACTTCTCCCACCACCCATCTAATACTGAACCATTTTCCTCAGCTGGGGATGAGTTTCCCCTCCCATCTTCTCAGGGGTGATTTCTATTCTACCCATTATCTATTCTCTCTTGCAGCTGCAGAATTTATGCATTGACATAAAGCAAAGCTGAGCTCTCTCTCTCACTATAAATGGAAGTTTTCCCCCTTGAACCATGAAACCTCCCTCTACCATAGCCACTAGGACAGTCCCAACCTCTAGATGTCTGTGACTGCCTGGAGTCACTGAGAACAGGAAAATGCAGAGCTGGGACAAACCCAACCCCCAGCCACTTTGGCAGGTAGAAGCATCCATTGCCAAACTAGAGATAGAGTGAAGGTAAGTTGAAAGGCACCCACATAGCCTGGCCAGTTCCCAGTTGAATTCCCCACTGACCTCACTCTTGTCTCATTTCTTGTTTACTTCCAGAGAGACCAAACCCACCCAGCATCCCTTCCCCAACCCTCCTGCTCTGCATCTCCTGTGTGAAGAACCCTTTCCTCATAAAAGTAACTGTGTAAGGCATGAAGTTATTTCAACTGTTTGGATGTGTCAGGGCCCAGGGCCCAAGGTAGTCAGCTTTTCCAACTTGACTTAGATCCCTATAGGATCCCCAGACTATTTATCACCACTCTTACATCTCACACAAGATGTGGCATGACAGCCCAAAGCACCTCTGTGTGTGTGTGTGTGTGTGTCCTCTGAATGACCATGAGACACACCTGTAACCTCAGAGCCCCATCTTCTTTAGGAAAAGTCACATTCCTAAGACTCACAGAGAACATTTCAAGCGTACTTCCCAGGGGAACCCTGCTGGCCTGCTGATCCAACAGAGATAAATACACCTTGATCCCAATTCCCAGATCCCTTTGCATATCAGCTCTAAAAAGAAGATGTCCACAACTCTTAGCTTCTGGGATCAGAGAAAAGTCCTCCAGCCACCAAGTGTGTGAATCTCAGTGGCCCTAATAATGTATCTAGAAGCCATGTCTGAATTTTTCTTCTGCTTCTCCTGCTGTGTGATCCTGGGTGAATCATTCAAACTCTCTGAGCCTTTATTTTCTTCTCAATAAGATAAGGAAGTACTTCACTGTATGAACCTGACCTATCTGGGTGAGTCTCAATGAAAATAACAAACAGAACTCATATAAACACCGTTGCAGACAGAACTGAACTAAGAAACTTCTTTAAAGGAGTAATAATAAAGCAGGAAAGAAATGTGGGGGTTCTGGAATTGCTTTATCTTTAATATTACTTGAAAAAAATCCAAATAAGAGGTCTGATCCAATTGTTTCATTAGAAAATAAAGTGTTTATTAAGAAACTATACACTGAACACTCCTATAAGTCTCTGTGGAAACACAACGCCCCATTGTCATAGCACAAGGTGAAGAAAATGGCAGAATAAAAGATGCTGGGATGAATGGAGCCTGGGAGGCTGGAGATGAGGTAATGATTTACAATAATTAAAAATATCATCCTCACGCTTACTCCTTAAAAGCCACACTCAGGAGGAGGCCTTGGCCCAAGGGGCACTGGGGTATGCTAGGGAAGGGCCTGGTGTAGGATAGGGAGCTGGGAGAGCTAACACATACCTGGAGGCCCTGGAGCAAAGCTGAAGCTCCAGGTGATACTCTTAAAAACTGAGAGGCCTGGGAGGCCACCCCAGATACTGAGCAAGAACTTGGAATCCTATGGAGGCATCTGCAGGATCAGGCTGGGAGCCTGACACAAAGAACCAGCATCCACAGGAGCCAGGGAGATAAACCCTTAGGCAGAATTCTTAATTCCCTGGGAAATGTACGAAAACGGAGCATCTATTCTCAGTTGCTGTGCAACACACCCCAAAACACACTGGCTATACACAACTGCAGTTTTGTCACAGGAACTGCCCATGGGGTGCTCCCTGATCCTTGTCTGTCAGCATCAAGGATCACTGAGGAAATCTATTCACAGCAGGAACATCTATAGGTGTATGGAGAGCTGAGTGAAGCCAGAAGCCAGCTCAGCCAAAGTGGTCCACTAATGTGCCTTTCCTATCAAGCAAGGGAGAGTTACTCCCTTCCCCTCCCCCATAGATCAAGCTGAAAATGGGGGAACAAGAGCCCCTCTTTGGGAGAGGGTGGCTATGGAGTAAGGCATGAGTCAAAGCAAGCAAAGTAAACACACAGATTGACCAGAGAACAGGATGACACTTCCGTGGGTGCCATGAGAGGGGCTGGAGGAGGCCAAGTTTTACTTCTCTTCCCCTTCAGTTCATCTTGACCTTGAAATGGTGATTCCATTGGGTTCCAAAAGTTCTCAGAGTCAAGAATAAGTGGAAGTGGGAGAAGAGAGCCAATCCCAGGACCATGGACCAGCAGGAAGGGCCTTGCTCCCTGATCCCTTGGTCCCTTGAGGTCCTAGTAGGATGGCCCATTCACAGCAAGACCTCCCGCAGCCAAAGCTTGTCAGAACTGTGGCTGGGGCCAAGGAGGAGCCTGGAGAAATGCTCTTTCCAAGGAACCATCTTGGAACCTCTAACATCGCACCACTGTGAGCCATTCCAGAGAGAAGAGGAAGACGGGGCAAATGTATCCAAAA
>NDGN011323092.1:0-13586 GCA_002564285.1 Tympanoctomys barrerae
ATGAAATAACAGATAAAAGCTATACTCCATCTAAAATACAACATGCTTGAAAATTGGAAAGAGGTGAAAACATGACCATTAATGATAAATATGCACCAGTGAAGACATTCGAACTATTCTTTAGCATGATGCACAGAAAATGGTATAACTTGCTTTCAGTAAAGTAATACTCAGGTGCTTGGCAGTTGACAAGTTAATTTGCTTTAGTGAAAATCTCTCATTCCAGTTTTTCAATATAAATAACTCTTCCTTTCTGTTTTAATGTGGAATACATACTATAGCTCACAAACCTTTTCACATAATCTACAGTGTCCTAACTAAAGTTTCTCACTTGGTCTATTTGCACAGTTTTTGTGTCATGTTTGCTTCATCAATCTTAATGACTAGAATATTTCTCTCCCTCCTCCTAATGTATAGTGTCACTTAATTTAATTTGTGGGAGGACTGCACAGTTCATTTTTAGTGCCACAAAGGAAATATATACACTTGTGTGAATAACATATTTTTCTCCCAGCATAAAGTACCCTTCACAAGGAAGATTGAGGAAAATCTTTATATTCTGTATAAAAACAAAATCAAATTTATATACTAAAATTGTCTAAAAACTAAAGTTACTTTCAAATAAAAATGCATTTATGATATGCAAAAAATTGTAGGAAACTTAGAGACCTTATGCCACTACTTTTCAGATTCTTTAATGAAATTGAAAGTGAAGCAATACTTCCAATTTTTTTCATGGAATCAAGCATTACCTGATACCAAAATCAGAGAAAAATCTAATTATAAAAGAGAACTACAGGCCAATCTTCCTAATGAATATATACACAAAAATCCTCAACAAGATACTGGCAAACAGAATGCAGCAAGTCATCAAGATTATACACCATGACAAAGTAGGATTCATTGCAGGGATTTGGGATTGTTCAACATATGTAAATTAATAAACATAGTATTCCATATTAACAGAGCCAAAGACAAATTCCATATGATTATTCCATAGATGCCAAAAATTACAGTACCCACCCATAATGAATACCTATAGAAAATGAAAATAGCTGGTCAGTATCTCAATCTGATAAAATCTATCCATGACAAAGCAATAGCCAACATCACATTGAATGGCCCAAAACTGAAAGCTTTCCCCCTAAAATCAGGAACAAGGCAAAGGATGTCCACTATCACCACTCTCATTTAACATAATTCTGGAAACATTAGCCAGACAATAAGACAAGAGGAAAAAATTTAAAGGAGTGACAATAGGAAAGGAGGAAGTTAAAGTATCATTATTGATGAAGGACATGACATTCTATATAGAAGACACCTAAAACTGCACCAAAAGACTTCTAAATTTAATAATCAATGTCAGTAGTTAGCAGGATATAAAGTCAATACAGAAAAGTTAATAAAAGAAAAAAAGAGACAAAAACAAAATTTAAGATTTTGTGAAAGCAAGCAGTAATATTCAATCATATGTTCAATCTTACATGACTATCTGTTAATCTGAGCAACAGATTTGATGATAAAATAGATAATATATCAATCATTGTTAATCAGCTATTCTTGTTTTGAAAATCTGTAACATATGTATGTGACCCTATTTCTGATTTTTGTTCTTGCTTTTGTTTTTGCTCTTCAAAATAAAATAAAATTATAATAAAAAGAAAAAAAGCCTTTCTATACACAAATAACAAACTTACTGAGAAATAAATTACAGCAATAATATTTTTCACTATATCATCCAAAAAAATGAAATTCCTACAAATCAGTCTAATAAAGGAAGTAAAAGACCTTTACACTGAAAACTACAAAACTTCAAAAACAGAGGTTAATCAGTGTATCATTAAATAGAAAGATATTCATTATTCTTGGGTAGGAAGTAACAATACAGTAAAAATGGCCGTACTCCCAAATTGATATACATATTTAACACAATCTTGATCAAAATAATAATAGCATATCTCACATAATTAGAGAAACTAATTATGAGTCTTAAAACTTATTTGGAACTAGAAAACATAGAGGAGCAAAAGCAATTCTAGGACACAAAGGTAAGGCTGAAGGCATCATAGTCATGGACCTGAAGTAATATAAAAAGCTACTATACTAAAAACAGCGTGGTACAAACCAAAAAACCAAACCAAAACAATACAACCCCTCCACAGACTCTACAACCAACCAACCAACCAAAAAACAAACAAACACAAAACTTATGCAAAGATCAATGGAACAGATTAAAAGATGTAGAAACAACTTTAAAAATACTTAGCCACCTCATCTTTTGCAAAGGAACCAAAAACCTTCACTAGAGAAAAGATAGCCTATTTAATAAATGATGCTGGAAAAGCTGGCTTTACACATACTGAAGTTTAAAACTAGACCCAAAACTTTCACCATGAACTAAAGTTGAAATGAATCAATGATCTAAATATTAAAACAAGCACTAAATTTGCTGGAAGATAGAATAGATAAAACTCTTGATATTAGTGTAGGCATAGATGTTATGAACAAAACACTAATTGCACAGGAAATACCACAAAGAATCAATATTGGAATCTTCTTTTAACAAGAAGCTTTTGCATAGCAAAAGAAACCAAAAATAGAGTGAAGAGACAAAATACAATGTGACAAAAATTAATTGCTAGCTGTTCCTCAAAGGACTAATATCTAGAATATTTAAAGAACTCAAAAGAATCAGACTCCCCCAAATTTAAATACCCATTCCAAAAATTGGCATCTGAAATGAATAGACAATTCTCATATGAAGAAATAGAAATGGCAAATATATGAAAAAAGTTCAATAACACTGGGCATTCATAAGATGCAAATTGAAACAATGCTGAAATTCTACTTCAGTCCAGAAAGAACGGCTATTATCAAGAAAGCAACCAATAACTAATGTAGGTGGGGCTGCAGGGAAAAAGGAACTTTTGCTGTTGGTAGGAGTGTGGTCTGGTTCAACCACTGTAGAAGTGAGAGTGTAGATTCTTCAACAAACTAAAAGTAGAAGCTCCATTTGATGCAGCTATTCCTCTTCCAGGTATTTTTTCCAAAGAGCTAAAATCATCACACCACAGTAATATTTACACACCCAGTTTTATAGCAGCATAGTTTATGATAGCTAAATCATGGAAAAAGTCCAAATGCCCATCAACTATTGAAAGGATAAAGAGGATTTTTTTAATATAAAGGAGTGCTACTCAGACAAAAAGGAGGATAAATGCCTACTACTTAGGCATTTGTAGTTAAATGGATATACTTTGAGACCATACTCTTAAGTGAAATAAACCTGACATTCATGTTTAGATACCACATTGTTTCTCTGATGTGAGAAATTGAAACCATAAATAAAGACCAAAATGTGTAATGAATATTGGTAAGTGAGAACAAATATTCAAATGGAAAGGAGAACAATGGAGGAGGTAGAGGAAAGGAATGAAGGGACAAGAAAAATAAGAGAAAAAAGAAAAAGTGGAACAAAGCTTTTGTAAAGAAGCAGGGGAAGAGAGGATGAAGGGAAGGGAAAGGAGCAAGGACAAAAGACGTGGTAATATATATCATATACAGGTACAAATCCTCTATGATGAAATATTATCACTGTGTATATCTAAAATGTATCAATAAAGTTACAGAACAACAACAACAAAAAAGAAAATTAGACTTACTAGATGGCATGCAAAAACCACTCATATGTAAATGACTCTGGTTTACGCTCTAATTAGGGCCTGCAGATATGGACAAGAAGAATAATCCTTGCCTTTATAGAACTCTCATCAGTGTAGCAGAAATATAAACATACAATATTGATCAGTATTGTAAGGTCAACAATGTGATACAATAACAATATTACCAAGTGGCCCATTGGAGGATATGCCACAAATTTTGTTTTATGGGACTCAAGTTTTCAGATGGGGTGAATCCATTTACTTAAATTTGTAAAACTTTAGGTTTTTGTTTTTGTTTTTGTTTTTTTTTGCAGAACCAGGGGTTGAACTCAGGCCTTTACACTTGCCAGGCAAGCACTTATTCTACTGAGCTATCTCCTTGGCTCCCTAAAACTTTAGTTTTTAAACATTTCAAATATTCCAAAAATTACAGACTATAAATTCCTAACATTTCTCAATATTTCATTTTTTTAAATTTTAAATTTTAAATGAAATATAAATAGGGGTTAAAACACACACGTTTTAGCTCAATTCTTTCTCCCTAACAGATATAAACACTGCCTTATCAGCATTCCTATTCTCTTTTTTAGTTATTAATTCAGATGCATATATAAATTAAAGCATCCGTGTTTTATATATATATAGTTATGTTCCTTTACAGTATGACTTGGAATTTAACTATGTTAGTAGTTGCATCTTTATGCATTTCAATTTCTATATATTATTTCATATGAACACACTAATTATAAACATATTTGCATAGTTTATAATTTTTGTTATTGCAAATAATGATGTGACCAAAGCTCTGTCTACACTTGTGTAACATTCTCTAGAAAGGTGATGGTTGCCAGAAATGTTTAAACATTTTTAGCTTTACTAGATAAGATTCTTTACACAATGGCTGTGCAAATTCACACTACTACTCTTACCAAAAGTGGATAATTTCCCATTGCTCCACCTCTTTTCTTCACTAACTGCACATCTGTGAGGCTATCCTATAGCTGCTCCTTTAACTTTCACTATTCAGCATCTCCAAAGTTATATTTAGCATACCAGAAGTACTATCTATGTTCAGAATTACCCCTGGCTAATATAGCAGCTCACACAAAGTTAACGTCAATGGTCTCCGACTCAAGGATTTTGTTTCTAACCACTGTCATCAATTCATCACAGCCAAAGATCTTTCTAAACCACAACTCTGACAACACTAGTTCCCCTTGGTCAAAGCCCTTTATTACGGTGTATTTTTTTCTCAGAATAAACATCAGGCTCTATGGCTTGACAGTCAGTCTCCACAACTTGACCTTTAATGACCTGTTATACCTTGTGTTGTGCCAATATTTTCCTCATATTTTGTGCCCAGTTTTTGTTCTCTGGAGAGGCTTATGGATCTAAAGGGCTTTTACTCATACTACTCCTTCCAATGTTCATGCTTTTGCTCCCCAATTCCTTCAGGCAGGCTAATTTTTCAACAAGTATTCATATTTCTGTTTGTACCACCACAGTATAAAGCTGTCACTTAGAAGTATCTACTTAGCAAAGACTGCATTACCAAGTCCCCAAATAAAATTAGATATAATTATCTTAGAATGTTATAATCAATAAAATATGACTGGAAGTGACATATACTACTTTCAGGACTACATATTGCATAATAGGCCCTCTCCATGCTTTATTCAGCTGCAAAAGTAGATGCAGAGAACACTAAGGCTTTAGGAGATGCATAAACAAAATGAGTCTTGCCTCTGATCATCAGTGGTATAGTCTTTATAAGTGGCCATGATGGGATCAGGCCACCAGATCAGAGGCCTGGTCTGGCCCCTCAAACCATCATGGCTTCAGATTAGAGATACCTTCCTTGATATTTTCTAGAATATTTTTTAATTTTTGGGATCAGTCAATGCTAAGAGTCTGGGCCAGCTGCCCTAAACATAGACCATTCTCCAGTTTTCCTCATTGGGATGTTCACTCACTTCCTGTATGCTATTCTTTTCTTAATGTTCTGCTATTGTCATCTTGAAATTGTTAATAACAAATTTTTAAATAGGGGGCTCTGTTTTTATTTTGAACTGAGGCTCACAAATTATAAAGCTACTCTAGCTTCTACCCTATGATATATCAGTTGTCCAGAGGAGTTCTGATACAGAATCCTGGTTACTCTCAGGTCCTATGCTCTTAATCCACAAAGAGTCCAGTGAGAGGGTTGTTCCCATTGGCTGGCACAGTTCATGAATATGGGTTATTAACTGCCCTCCAGAAGCTTTCTATATAGTATGACACTATAAGTATATGAGTTCCTCAATTAACTCTTATTCTTCTGTTTGGTATCCATAGAAGCTTATTGTTTCACATGGGTGCCTTGTATGTATTTATCTAGTAGTCCTCTGTGAGGGGCTATTCCTATGTTATCTAAGGGCTTTTGATGCTGTTATAATACCAAGAGCCCTTCCTTATATATGCTACTACTTAACCTCTGATTACTTTTAAATTGTGATAGTAGAGGTATAGGTAATCTTTTCACCAAAGAAATGAGTTCCTTTATCCAAAGCTACTAGATATGCTCTCTTTTGGTTGTACATTGAAGCTATGGATGTAGTAAGTATTGAAAGATAAAAATTTGAGGTATATGAAGATTATGCTCTTAGTTCAAGAGAAGACTTGGTTGGAAAGCATGTTGTTTTCCATTTATGCTATGAAACTTCAAAAAGAAAATTTAACCTGATTTTTTCTACAGTTTGGATATAAATGTTTCCCAAAAGGTCCTTATGTTGAGGGTTGACTTCCCAGTGCATCATGTATTCACATGTGGATTTTTAGATGATGACTGAATCATGAGGATTCTTGTGCTCCCTGCTTACTGCCTGCCAAGAGGTAAGCAGATTTGCTTCCCATACTCTCTCTACCTTGTACTCTGCTTCAATACAGGCCCCAAAACCATTAAACTAAGTGACCTGACTGTGGACTGAAACTTCTGAAATCAGGAGTCAAAAATGTACTTAAATCTTTTTTCTTTTGAAATTGTTACTGTAGGGCATTTTGTCATAGTGATAGAATGTTGACTAAAACAACCTGAAATTACTTGATTACTTTTCCTGCATATTTGAGAAATACTTGCATTTTTTAAGTATTATCACCAAAGCAAAACAATAACCCTTTGAGAGAGTCCATGAAAGCCACCATTCATGAATGACAACCCAGTATCACTAGTATTGCTGTAACTACCACTGAATAAATAGTATGTATTATGGAAAAGGGAAGGCAAAATGTATATATTGTTTCAGTTTAAACAAGTTTCAAAGAGCCATGGTATTGTGATTAAAAGCAATGTTCCCACTTTTTTCTTGATGTTGAAAATATAAAGTTAGTCAAGAATTACATATTTGACCCAAAGACATTTTACCTGAATACTATGAAAGAAATTCATGTGCACTGATAACACACAAAATAATACACACTACCTCATCCCTCAATAATATTATTAATCTTCTCTTATATATCACTATATTTTAAAGGGCAGTGAATTCTTTAAGTTTTAAAATTAGCTTGTTTTACAGGGAAAGGCTGTAAAATATTTTGGTACTTCTCAAATTATTAACTATAGAAAATAGTCACAGGCCCTGATCTGCCATCCTTTGCTCCTTTTTGTCTTCTGCCACCATGAACTATTGTCCTCTTCCATGTGCCACTCTGCCCCACAACCAACCATGGACTGAAACCTCTATGAACTCTGAACTAAACAAATCTTTCCTTCCTTAGTTTTGAGTGTCAGGCATTTTGGTCCAGAAATGAGAAAAATGTAACTGAAACAGAATTTGGTACCAAAAAGTAGAGTTGTTGCTCTGGCTATACCTGAACATGTGTTTCAAGACCCTTTGGTAAGGACTTATGGGAAAAGATAGGAAAGGTTGGGAAATGTCACCTGAAAGAGATGCACTAGAACACTTTTGGCTGTTTTCTATGGGAGATTCTGGTCAGAACTCAGAAAACCAGAAAGCTGACAGAAATCCTGCCTGTAAAGCCCAGGCTGGGGAGGTCTCTGCTGGGAAGAAGGACTGCATTTGTTTCTGGACTCCAGAAAATGTGTGTTATGGCTTGGAAGAAAGTTTCCATTTTCATGTCCAGAGACTTTGCCAGAGAATGACATTAAGCAAGGCAGACTGATTAAGCTTGCAAAAGAAATTTCAAGGCAGTCAAATGTTGAAGCAATGACATAGCTATTGTTGGGGGGCTTTTAGTTAGATTTGTGTTGAGAATCAAGAGCCAAGAACCTAGAAGGATGATTTAAAATATTGTGATGTTGGCCAGAAAGGAAGCTCCAATAAAGCTGTGGGCTGCAAAGTTAGAGCTGAGGAGATCTCCAATGCCATGAGGGAGCAGAATACAAAAGATGGCCCGAGGGCATCAAAAGAAGCAGCAGGTCTCCACGTTCCAGAATGGAGGTGTTATGGAGAATTTGTCCCTCAGAATCAGGGTTAGAATGATCAGCAATCCAGGTACTCAAGCCCTACATCAAAGAGAGAAGAAAACCTGACTGCTGCTCCAGCTGGCCGTGGGCCTTGGTGTCATCCATGTGGCATTGGTTTTAGGCACATGCAGAATGAAAGAGTTCGGAGGTTAAGAAAACTTCCACCAGAATTTCAAAAGGCCTGAGAGGCCAAGCAGTGTGGCCCGGAGAAGGCAGCATATGAAGCAGAGTATGAGAGCCTAATGTGCAGTAGAAACCCCAGAAGTTTGGAAAGGCCAGAAACATGGATCATCTAAGGAAAACTACAAGGAGGGAGCAAAGCAGGACTAAGAGAGAGAAGCTGTGGGAGCTACAACCCACAGAAGTGCACTTGAGATGCAGCTCACAATTTGCCACCAATAGCTTTAGATGTTCCACATGGAACTACAGACCTTAATCTTTGCCCTTTGGATTTTGGAACTGCTTTGGTTCGAAGCCTTAGTATCCTGATGTTTGTACCTTTTGGAATGGTAATGTTTTTCTTGTGGCATTGAATGTTGAAAGTATTTAACTTTTTATTTGTACAGGGGCTCACAGCTAAGGGTTTGTCTTAGATCTTGGAGGAGACTTGGGAATTGGACTTTTGAGCAATGCTGTAACTGTTTGACCTTTGGCAACTCTTAGAGATGGACAAAAATGCCTATTTCATAAAAGGATATGCATGAGTCTTTGAGGACCCAGGGGTGGAATGTTATGGTTTGTGTCTAGTTCTCCCCTAAAAGCCTCATGCAGTCATTGGGCCAGGCTTCTAAAGTTTGGGGTTAATTAATCATCCAATGCTGTGATTGTGCTTGTGAGTGCTACCCTTGCCCCAGGGTGGATAATCTGAATACAGTATAAGGGAGGGAAAGAGGCTTGCCAGCTGCCACAGCCCCTGCTCTGCCCTTTGCTCTTTGCTGTCTTCTGCCACCATGAACTGCTGCCCTCTTCCACAAGGCACTCTTCCTTAGAGCCAGTCAAGCACAGATTGAGACCTCCACTAACTGTGAGCTAAAAAAACCTTTCCTTCTTTAATTCTGAATGTTGGTCACTTTGTCCCATCAATGAAGGAAAAGCAGAGACACTATCTAAGTCAAAATTTGAATCGGTAATTAAGCATATTATTATGGACTGTAAGAAAGTGGTCCAAATAGAAGTCATCAGCTGAGATATGATATTTTAAGCCATTTGATCAGGTGAAATCATTTAGCAATACAGAGAAATGAAAAAGAAAGAACCAACTTTAGCATACTTTAATGACTGGAGATCAAGAAAATGAAAGAATACAAGTAAAATGAGATAGGGAAAGAGAACTGTAAGAATTATTTCCCTACAGCCAAAGGAAGAATGCAATTTGAATAAGTATGAGTGGTCAGTTTTGTTAAAAACTCCCATTGTTACATTGTCATGGCAAATGTTAACATGGAACACACTTCTTTTTGAATATATTTGTCAGTAGATGTGGCCTAACATTTACCAAATACTTCCTCTATCAAATGTAGATATGAATTTTTGAACACTGTCATAGTGGCTATAGGTCACTAATAGCTGTGAGACCTTTGTGGTAAATGCTTTATGTTTCAAATACATATCACTTACACTCACTGATACCAGCTTTATGCCAAGATCTGTTTCTGAGATAGCATAATGTACTGCTGTTCTCTGCCTTTGACAGACACAAAAAGACTGGTGAGCTTCTGTGAACACACGTTGTATCAATAGCATGGAATATTTGGCTCTCATAGGATTTCTAGAGCACTACAGTAGCACAGAGCAGGATACAGGTAAAAGAAATTGGCAGTAAAAATGGCAGTTACAAGTCACCACAAAAATTAGATGGGAAAAAAAGTTCTTGGGAGCTTGTTTCTGGAGCATAAATCACAGAAGTGGCAGCCAACTCCTGAAATGCCAGTCATTTTTATCTCTCTAACCTTCTGACTCCTTTCTAACATCAGCTCTGTTAGCTGAATCAATACTTTCTCCTTGACCTGAGCAATTGATTTCCACAATAACCTTCTTTGTTACAGATAGAAGACCAAGAAATAGAAACACAGAAAGGCTGTCACACACTCTGTGAGGGAACAAAGGACAGCAAGAGAGAGGTGTTTAATGATAGACGAGGATGGTAGGGCCTAGTCAGCACAGCTCACAGTAGGAGTTGAGGAAGGTAACTGAGGCCTGCAGCATAGGAGGCTCTCAACATTACTGGATGATGCTGCTGTTAGGAGGGAAGGATGTATATTGACAAGTCCAGGACTAGAAGGCCAGGAACAGTCAGAGAGGAAGGGAAAAAACACTACAGTTTCACCAAGCAAGAAAAAGCCCAGAACAATGGCAGTTGGTATAGTTCAAACCTCATACAAAGGTTTAGCACGCCTGAGGCCTTGTTCCACAACCCACTTCATCTAGGAGCAGGAGCTACTTGACATCCATTTATGAGCTCTGTATGTATAGGACCCTGGGAGGAAATTCCAGTAGTTCTAAGAACAGCAAAGTTTAGGGGTTAGGGGGATAGCTCAGTGGTCTAAGCACATGCCTGGCAAGCTCAAGGACCTTGGTCTGATCCCTGGTACTGGATATCATGCTGGTCTTGTCATGCTGGCCACCAACACCAGGCATGGTGGTGCACTCCTGTAACCCCAGTGCTGGGAAGGCTCAGAAAGGAGGATCACTACAAGTCCAAGCTGCATAGTGAGACCTTGCACCAAATGAATAAATAAATAAATAAATAAATGATAAAAACAAGTTAAATGAGAAAAGAGCAGCAAAATCCAATTCTGGCTACATAAGAAAACAATCCAGAACATTTTTAAAAATGTGGGCTAATCTTGAGCATAGATGCTGAATCCATGGAGTAGGAGGCAGGAAATTGGCATCTCTAGAGGCTCTGCAACTATAGAAATGCACAGGCAGGTATGAGGAAATATAATCCATCCTCAAGAGGGATTTGAAGGAATTGCAAAGATCCTTGATCTTGTCATCTCATTCATCCATCCATCCATCCATCCATCCATTCATCCATCCATCCATCCATCCATCCATCCATCCATCCATCCATCCAACAAATACTAAGTAGTTTTATACTAAGTAAGTAATTATTAAGTAATTAAAATCAGGACATTGATACTGTGCATCTTTGGGGCACATTGCTTTTCTTAATACAAATTTCTTTAAAATTGAAGTATCATTACCTATTTCACAAGGTTATTTAGAAGATCACCAGAAATTACATGCTTGAAATGCTTTAAAATAATAAACACTCAATTTTCATACATTTACTACCTTTTTCTTAATTATTTAGAAAGGAGAAAGGCTAGTGTGGGCACATGAAGCAGAATGTGAAGCTCCTGCTCAGTAACTGAGGATATTGCTGGGTACTTCTGTTCACAAAACTAGAGAATTAGAGCTCAGCTTTTCCTTGTGTTTTAGTTCTCACCCAGTACTGAGTCTTTCTGGACCTGGAGTTCTTCCTTGGTCTCAGAAGTCACAGAATCTCAGTGCCAAGTCCCTGATACCTGTCTTTATACAAAACTGATTGTCTTCTGCACAGGCCTGTGCCTGCATGGTTTAGAGGGCTGCAGACCAGAGTGCTACAGAGCAGAGTGCTGCAGAACAGAGTGGTGCAGACCAGGTCTTATATCTAAGTTGGTTATGAATAACACTGGACCTCTGTTTCTTCATATTTACATTGTCCATATGATTATTGATTCAGCTCAGATTCTGGAGTTAAGTATTGTGGATTTGAATTTTGATTCTGCCACTAATTCATGTTACAAAGTAAAAAAATAATAGCATGCAGCTTTAAGACTATTGCATGAATAAAATTATCTGTTTAAGGGTTTAAAACACCGTCTAGCATGTTGTAGACTATTGATTAATGTTACCTGGCATAATTAGTTTTATCATACTGTTTACTTCCTCGAGTGGCTATGGAAGCCTATGATCAGCTGAGCAGCCGAGCTGACAATAGAAGCACCAAAACACAGACAGCTAATTAATCCATTAAGGCAGCAGCTTCAATGACAGCTGGGAATGTGTACAAATCATGTTGTTTTTTTAAACCTGTCATCACTCACAGAATAACGGCTCCCAGGCGGCCTCAGTATTCTGTATGATAGTCATAGGAATTCCCAAAGGGTTTCAGGTGGCATAAAAGATGGGATCTCTACCAGAGCTTTTCAGAAAAGGGGAAATAAATGACCTCAAAATGTTGCTTTTGACTCAGCCTATACCTCTGGGACTCACCACATGGTCATTTTGTGTCCTGCATGCTAAACTATAAAGGGCTGAATAACAAATTAAGGTCCAACTCACTGGCTAACTTAGTAATGATCATTGTTGATAACCACATTCTTACAAATAGCATCTTACAGTTTACAAAGTATACTAAAGTCCTTTGGTATACATAATTTCATAGATTCATTCATTCATTCATTGATTCATTCATTCAATGAACATTCATTATTTACTATATCTGAGACTCTGTGTAAGGTAATTGTCAACAAAATATTCAAAATATTCTGTTTAAATTCTGAGACTATAGTAACAAACTGGATTCCAGATGTCAAACACAAGAGAGCCCACCAGTTGATAATCAAATTAGAGAGTTAGAACAGATGAAACAATAGGCCAGGCACAGACCCTGTGATAGAACCAAGGTATGTGTTGAGCAGAGTGCAAACAAGAAGGTGACAGTTCTATTTAGAAGGAGCTAAGCAAGAAATACTTTACACCAGCACGCATTCACTTAGAGTTGACTCCAGTTCCAACTGATCTCACTGCCCTACTTGAGTCTGTTCTGCCATTTGGTCTTCTTAGACAACAGTGGCTTTCCTTTGGATAAATAGGAATACTAATTTTACTCTTGAATCTCACAGAAATACTATGAGTGCTGGTTAAGATCATGGATATAGAAATAATGAAATTGATATAAAGGGTACTTTATTGAATATCTGCTATGTACTTGACATGAGCCACTTCATGAAAATTTTGTTCATGTTCACATTTTTTCTATAAATAGATATAAAGGCCCTCACTTTATATGTTTAGTGACTTGTTCAAAGTTATATAAGTAATGACCTGAGAATTTTTCTACCGCAAAGTCCTTTTATAAATGAAGTGTATGTTGTTTGCCAGGTTCTAAATCAGGCATTTTATCTAATGTGAATGAAACACAGGAGGAAAGAAGTTGTAATGACAAATTTTATCATGAAGGTAACTGTAGCTTTAGTCAGGTTTGCTGGGCTTACCACTCATACACAGAAATATTTTGCTATTGTTCTTCATTGAAGTACCCCATAGTTTCTGCAAATTTGAGGTTATACAATTAAATTGAAGTAGTGATTTTATTTATTTTATTTTTTTGGTGGAACCGGGGTTTGAACTCAGACCCTTGTGCTTGCAAGGGAAGTGCTTATTCCACTGAGCCATCTCCCCAGCCC
>NDGN011323116.1:0-11679 GCA_002564285.1 Tympanoctomys barrerae
AATAAAGCTTTTTTATTTCTATAGTAAATAAATAAAACAAGAACCATTACAACAAACTCTTTTACTGAAAACAGTAAGAAATTAATTAGGTCCATTTTTCACAAACGATTGAGAATAATTTAATTTTCTGAATCCATGTGTGAACTTTAATGCTCTGTTTCCTATTAGATTTCTACCTTTTTGTTTCTCACACTCATACCACACATTATTATGGTGCATTACAGAGGCCGATAAGAGTGAGCTTGCACCTTTCTTCATTGAAGGACCAGTGATCAGGGACCAGTCCACGAGATAGCTCAGTGGACTAAGAGCCCACTTAGGCAAGTGTAGGTACCAGGGTTCAATCCCCAGCACTACATGCCATGCCAGTCCCACCCCTAGGTAAGTTGAGTGGGCCACTGAGACTGGGTGTGGTGGTGCACACCTGAAAACAGGAGGATCACTGTCCAAGAAATATCACCGGTCCAAGCTGTGTAGTGAGACCCTGTAACAAATATATTAAAAAAAAAAAAAAAAAAAAAAAAAGACCGGTGATCATTCTGGACAAAGGAGTTGGAATCAGAGAAGCATAAGTTTGTTTTGGATGGCATCACTTGAGATGCTATGCCAGGATTCTGGTCTTCATTCAATGAAACTAGGGGGTTTTTTGGCACAGAAAATTGACTTTTTGTTGTTGTTAAATCACAAATGAAAAGAAGCAATATTGTATGTTGGAAAAGATGACTTTATAAAGGCATAGCATAATTAATAGTGTGAAGAATTCCAAGATAGCAAAGTGATTGCCAAATAGACCCTGTAATTTACTTCCTCTGCTTTTTTGCCAATCACCTGGATGCTTCTGTATCAACAAGAAGTTTGTGTGTTTTGTTTTTCTTAAAATGCAGTTAAAACAATACAGATAAATTAAGCAATTTCATTCTAAAATGATGAATGTAGTATATTGATATTCACATTATAATTTTCACTATAGTGTAAAATACATCCAGTAAAAGGATTGAAAAGTGAGACACTTTACATTTGAGCTGTAAAGACAGGAGCAAGTTAAAGGAGAAGTGCATTGAAATGAAGGAACGATAATGAAAACTGAATTGAGAAAATCTGGAAAATATACCAGGTATGTCTCGGTTGCCTTTCTCTTTGCTGAGACAAAATATCCAGAACTCACAAGTTAAAGATGGAAAGGTTTATTTTAGTTTAGAGTTTGTAGAGGATTCAGTTCAGAGGAGGCTGGTACCAAAGCAGGGCAGCACTGCCAAGGGGCATGGCAGAGGGTGAGCGGTCCATGGCAGGGCAGCCAGGAGGCAGCAAGCGGCAAGATGCTCTTCCCGTTTATTCTGTCCAGGCTACATCCTCGTAGGAGGCGCCACTCACACCCATTACCTACACCTAGAACTGTGAAAAACCAATTAGTGAACTAATCCAGTGCCACACATGCTTTACCTGAGTGCCTCGCCCTTGATCCACATTCATACATCCTAGATCCAGGCATCTCTGCAAAGCCGCACCTATGATGAGGCTTTAAGGAGACACATAGGTACAAGCCATAGCAAGGTATGATCACAGGCTATGGTAAGTACTTAACTTTATTACAGTAAAAGGAACAGTGATCCTTCTTACAGTACCCCGCCTCACTTCAAGCACTTTTTTATCCATCAGACTTGTCCCTGTCTGAGGTTCTGGCAGTCTTCTTCCATAACCATCTTTGGCTGATCTGTATGGTTGCCTCATTGTCTTACATCAATTCACAATTTTTACTTTTTGTGATCATTTTGAGTTTGGGGAACAACCTGAAGTTACACAGTACCAGGTCTAATGAGTAAGGTGGAAGAGGAAACACTGTAATATTTTTATTTGACTGAAATTGCCATGAAAATCTTGATTCAGTTCAGGATTTGGAAGCAGCTATGAAAAGACACTTGTGAGTAAAGACTTCCAGAACTACTTCAGAAAGTGCCAAGAATGGTGGGATAAATCTATTTGATATGAGAGATTGGAAAGGGATTAATGGCAATACGTCTTTTACTTAAATAATTTTAAAATTTTTACTTAATCATTCACTGTACTTTGTGATCACACTGAATATGTTCGTGTGCATGTATGTGTGTATACATATGGCAGAGGACCTTATTGTGGTGGCAAGTGCTACCAACAGCCACATGGCAAGGTTGAGAATCAGCCTGTGGTCCAAGGTGTCACGCTTCCCGAGCCGTACTTCTTACATGGATATGGGGGAGACTCCTGCCTACTTCATTATCAATGACTTGTTCTTTTATAGCAGTATGTTTTATGAATGTGAGTCCATTGAATATATTTGAGATACATGTTGGTTTCACATTTGAGGCAATCTTCTGAAATATTGTTTGTTAACATAATCACACTATTTTATATAATAAAAATTTTGTGGTATTGTCATTCATTCAAGCCAAGCTTATTGAACCTTTTCTGTACTGACAGTGTACATATGTCCAGTATGCCCATATAGATTTATACCCTACAGAGTCGATTTCTTTTCTGAACCGAACACTTCTCATGTTCATCCTCCCTCTGTCTCCTTTTGCTGTTACACCATCTTCTGCAGCTTCTGCGATCCTTAGGAAAGGACTTAATACTCACCACGTACCAGTGTGGTGAGCACTGTGGCTGTCACCTCACTTCCTTTTAGGATAGCCAAGCAGCACAGCCCTGTCCCATTTTACAGAGAGGAAACAGAAGTGGTATCCTTCCCCAGAGAGTGGGAGGCGATGCTGGGCGATGCTGGGCTGGGTCTTTCTGACTCCAGGGTGACTTGGCAGAAGGCACTACTTTACCTCATCTGTGCACATACACATACTGTTTTCAGGTTGTGAATTTTCAAATCTTTTCCATTTCATTAAAAAAGAAACCTTATTTTTGATCGGCAAACTGTGGTGTTCCACATCTTCTTTCCTATACCCACTGTATTTCTTTAATATTCCATAGATTCTGCCATTCTGTAGCATCCTGTTTTCTCTCATTGATGAAGTGGTTCATACGTCCTACACATTTTCTGGCCCCTTTGTGTTTCTACATTCTATCTTTTTTCTGTATTTCACCATTATATTTTTGTATAAATTGCGTCAACTGGAAATAGTACATAGGATATTGATTTTTGTGGTTTTTTTCTGGTATTAAATCATGACACTTGGAATTTTTATATTTTTGAACTTGGCTACTGTTTTTTCTTTGGAGAAGTTAAATTATGTGCCTATCATCTATCTATTATCTATCTATCAATCTATCATCTATCTACCTACCTACCTACCTATTTGCAGTTAGTCTCAAATCCACCTCAGACCTCAGTGGATCTGTGTATTTTTTTTTTTTATAGGAACAACAGTTGGGAATAACCAGGGCCTTTTCTATGGGGACCAGTCAAATAATGAGCCTGTGTAATGGTTGATACTGTAGCCGTATTCTAGTTCTTGAACTAAGTGAGGAACTTATAGCCAGCCTCTTCTTTAGAAGACGAAGGCTGAGCATCAGCCATCTTGGGCTGCACAGCAGGGCTCCATAGCAGAGGTCAGTAAGTAACGAAGGCGGAAGCCAGGATGGAGTGGGATGTGGCCAGCTGAAAATGCTGACTGTTCAAGGGCAGCTGCCTTGTTCATTGCACTATGATGCACCTGCCAAGATACAGCTTGGGGAGGCAAGAGCAGATCAAGGGGGTCCAGCTGAACAGGCAGAGCACAGCAGTGACAGTTCCTGCCATGAAAAGATGCTGGAAATTCAGCTAAATGGCAGCAGCAGGGCTCTGGGAATCCTGTCTGTTCACAGACATAATCTACTCCAGAGAGCTGAATCCTGAGAGCAGACTCCAGTTCTCAGGCCTGGCAGACGTGAGCAGTGGTGTCAGGGCCAAGGCCAGCCGATGGAAGGTGTCAGGGCCAAGGCCAGCCATATGGGAAGTGGAGATCTGGATGATTTGATTCAAGTAAAAGCCCAGCCTCTCCCCTCATTGATGGGTTTGCCACAGACAGCGGCTGCTCTTTTAAGAGAAACTGATTATTTAACTTTTTCAAGTGCTGCTGTGAACATTAAATGAGCAATGTAAATGAACCGATGCACCTAGTGCCTAGGAACTTCCGTTTCCCCCTATTTTTTTTTATTATTATGTTTCCTAACTGGGCACAGTTTAGAAAAGCTCACTTTCCCTAGAATCTTTATTCTAATTTTGGCTCTTAATGTTGATACTGTTCCTCAGATGATAAAAAGCATCAATGCTGATGCCAGGTGGTATAATTTCTGCACAACAGAATTTACTGAGAATTCTTTCCAGCAACCTTTGTGGTTTGGGAAGTCTGGGAAAGCACCAGAGAATGGAGTGTTCATTGAACGTGCTAATATTTTTTGTTTAGCATAAGTGATGCTTGAGGCCTTAGGATGGTACTGTTCCTCATGATGGGAAGAACAGGGAATTTGGGTAGCAAATCCCTTTCCTCCCCAATAATATAACTGTGCTTCTAAAAGGAGTTGAGATACATAGCTACTATGCAGGGGATGCTGTGACAGCTGAAGGTTCCAGAGGATGCAACACAAATGGGGCTGTCCGACTTGTTTCATCTCTTTCCTCTGTTCTACACTGACTATTTTGCATATAATTGAAAGTATTTAAAGTATATTATGTTTTTATGACTAATGTCTCTTCTGAGATATAATCAGAAGCAGGGATTTTAAATAAACAAAATGTCTACTTTGCTGGTGAAAAATTCTCTGTGCGATGAATTTTTTGAACCTGTTATACTTACTGACATTGTGCAGGTACGTTATAAATAGAAGAGTTCACAGAATGTATTTCCCCACATCAAACTTCCTCCTTTCTGGGTCTTGGTGAATTTTTTTTTGGCAACTTCCTAAGACATAATTGCCATTATTAGTGAATCTGTATATTACGCAGTCATCACCCTTGGATCCACACCTCCACTGGAAGGTTCCATGTAATAGATGGAGCCAAACATGATCAGAAAATACCATGTAGTTGCTGACTTATATAGAGTTGGCCTACAATGGTTGTAAAGGCTGTTATTTTCAACTGTTGTTGGACAACTGTTAACGTGACATTCACATTATATTAGGTATTATAAGCTATCCAGATATTTAGTGAATAGGGGAATATATGTATAGGTTATATTCAAATACTATGTGATTTATGTTATTTCTGATTTTGATATTCGCAGAAGTTGTGGAACCAATAAGAGTCCAAAAATAGCATACTTTAGGACAAGGAGAGGTGGGTATGGAATATTAACATCTAAAGATTTATTTGCCCTTTTTGCTTTTTCCTAGAAGAGTCACCAGAAAGTCCCTCTGAGAAAATGGTCTCTGGTAAGTTATAGTATGAGCACCAAGTTAGTGTAAGAATCTTACACATTAGGTTATCCATTGAAAAGTATGCAATTCTTTCAAAATCTCAGCTCTTCTAAATAATATAAGACTGTTGGTATAAGACTGGGCTCTTGTGGGGTCCTTTTCCATGTGCTGCATTGGTGCTTCCTAAGGGGATTTCTACCCTTGGGCTGTGCAGGTGCCTCCCAGGAGGAGCACAATGCTCCTGCAGGTGCTTCACTACTGCATTTGCCCCATGCATCTGTTATTCTTCCTACCTTTCTAGCTCAGCTTAGGACTGTAACACACACAAATTTATTCAGATCACTTTCTGATAAGGATCTCTATGTAGGCTTCCTTAGCACTGAGTGTTTCACCCAGTTCCTCTCATTTATTCAGCCCTCGCGTTAGTTGACTTTAAAGTTGTGGACATCAAGTGTGTTGAAGCAATGATGAGTGGGTGACTGAGACACTGCCCTGTCCCAGGCTCCCTGAATCAGAATCATGCTCATGAGATTCCCACGTGACTTAGCTGAAATGAAATTCTGGTATTGTTCAGTCTTTGTGCAAGTTTATTGCCCTTAGATATACAAATTTCCACAGTGATGTCCAGAATTATTTGTACCCCAAATCCCCAGCAAAAAAGATTATTGCGTATGTGTTGAGAATGTTAGAAATTTATTAGGAAATTTAAGCTAAGTAATATAGTTATGAACTGTGGTAACCATCATGAGGTCAAGGGTGCATTAGTTAACTTGACTGAAACTTTTAACAGTGAATTGGTACTTCAGAACTTCATATTGTCTGATAAAATGTACTGGTTCAACTTGTGCTTGTCTATTCAAAGTAAATACATTTATAAAATATAATTTTATATGTATTTTCCTGCCTCTGAATACTTTTAATGACTTAAATTCAGTTATCTTTTCTCACACTTAGCACTTCAGTGTCAAAATTCCTTCACATAAATGCTGCTCTCTTATGTTATCCTACATGACAGAGTTAAGCAATATAATATTTTGTAGAAGATATTTTAAAATTCCCATATGTAATTTTTTAACTTTAGGTTGGGATAGAGGTGAATGACATGTTAGAAAACAATCGAAGCCAACCTCTTTATGTGACCAGCAGTGGGCAAGCTGTTCTGCCTGACAGTGAATAGGGAATCAAAATCAATTTCTATTGTTTGGAATGATTTGAATTATGTTTTCATTCATAAGCCTTGTCTTCTCCACAAGGCTAAAATAATTACGTGCATAATAAACTCCTCATCTCACTGACAAGATTTTTAAGATGAGTGGGCCAAGGGGGAATATGCACCCCACTTGTGCTGTGAAACACTCTAAGGAAAGAAGGACAACTGTGCAGTGCTTGTGCCTGGCTGGACAGGGAGAGGGCATGGGGCGAAGTCCCACCCAGGAATTTCCCATGAACGCTTGTCCAAGATGTCCATCCTACCAGAGAAGGTACAAGTGAGGAAACACCATTGAATCCTGGCTGAATTTGAAACGAGCAGTCATTGGTTTTGTACCTCTTAAAAGTGCATCTATGCTGAGGGGCAATAAGGAATCCAAAGCTATATATGGGGTCAAAGGGTAGAGGTGCACAATTAAAATGGTTGAAGGAGCCCAGCATGTTCGCATATTGGCCCTCCTCTTTCTGTGCAAAAATGGAATTTACCTTTTCTTCTCCACACTCATTGAATTCCATTTTCACTTTTATTTATGCAGTACACATTTATTAAGTGCTTAGGAGTAGCCTGATACTGTGTTACACTCTGGGCATGCAAAATAGAAAATGATATGGTCATTACTCTTAAAAAACTAAGTCAAGCACAACAAAATAACATTACTATGTCTTTAAACCATCCCACGCCCTTATGAATGAACAATATTGTAAAGGGTTACATTTTCATTTTTTTCTTAATCAGATCACAGTGAATAAAATCAGCTCAGTTTAATTAAATATTAATGGTATCCTGAAAACTGTCATTCTAAACTTATTTGATGTTCAAGACAAAGACTCTTGAAAAATTCATAAATCACAGTGAATTGTCATTCAATACAGAACATCTTTATGTAAGAACATGGGCTATGATGAACTAACTAATGTGTTTCAACACACATTCCAAATATATATACATATGTAATGGAATGGCAGCTGTTCAGAGTAAAGATGGAAGCATATTCCAGAGAAAAATTCTAGTAGGCGTGCATCTGTGGATAGATAATGATCTCTTTCTCCTTCTTTGTCTTCGTGGTCCTATGCTTCCTCCTCTTTCATTCCCTTGGGACTACCAGAGTCTTTGTATTTTTCCTTGAGGAGGATGGTTTTGTTTTTCTATGTGGTGATTGGATTCTGTTTTAGTGACTGTGATAGTCACAGCTCAGGGACTGTGAATACAGGAAGCCCCCAATTCCTCTGTGAGTTTTTAACTCCTTATCTTAAATTTGTCAGATATTGGTGGCTTGTGCATGTTCCATTTGCATGCTTTTTCTCCCATTTGCCCACTCTCTGGATGGATGTGGGGCTATTGTGTTGCTTCTCATTTGTAGAGTGGGAAGCAGAATTAGCCATTCTCAAAAGGCAGCTGAATAGACATGAAGCAATACATAAAGCAACATTCAGATTTTTCTTGAAGTTGGAGCCCGACTAGTGCTTTGGCATGAGGTACATTTTTATAAACTATGTCATGCATTGTGCCTTGTTTTTTTCTGCTTCATTGCACTTGAGGCTCCCTTCCTCTTCAACTTATGCTTATAAGGATGTGAAAAGAAGTTGAATGTCGTTCCTTTCTCTACAAGCCTCTCATGATCTTGTGGCCCTAATAAAACTGAAGTTGACTCTGCTTCTGCACTGCAAAATGGGATAATCCATTATGCTAGTAGTTCTGTTTGCATCCCTGAAGCTGCTAACTTCCACAGTCTGTACTTCTGTCACTGACTTTATTTATTCCAGCATTTGAGCCTATGATGCTTATATGTATTATTGCTGCTACCAGGGATATGGTAAATTCTCTTTCTCATTGGACTGCTGACTATTCAAAAGCAAAGACACAGTCTTGCTATTTCTTCATGATCCAAGTGTCACATTATTTGTATAGAGCAAGTGATCAAAAGTGTCTAGTTGAAAGAATGAAAACAATACAAATCTATTTGCATTTAAAATACAAAATAGGGCCAGAGAGACAGCTCATTGGTCTAAAATGCCTGCTTAGGCAAGCTTAGGAAGCCCTACGGACCGTGGTTCTATCCACGGCACCACGTGCTGGGCCAGCCCTTCCCCAGGGCAGGCTGAGCTGGCCACACACACAAAAAGAAAGAAAATAAGTGTAAGTTTCATTTTTAAACCTCTTCACCCAAGATATAGCAAAAAATCAATTATGTCTGTTCTTTATCAACTGTTGGGAATAAAGTTTAAGTTTCTGATTCCTTGTGTGACTGTTAGATTAGATTGTTTCCTCCTAATTTCTGTTTTTCTTCTTTTATTTCTTCACCACACACAATTATGCTACAGCACATTAGTGACTTTAAGATGGAAAGAGATTATAGCTTTCTGCATTGAAAAGGTAGCATTCATGCTGGACAAAAATAAAACTGGGATTTGAGAAATGTGTGTTGATTGAAGATGACATAATTGAGATGAAATGAATTGGTCTTCATGCAGTGAGTCCCTTTGGTCACAGAAAAATTGCATTTTGTTGTCTTTCAAAAACTAATGAAAAGAGTCAATAGTATATGTGGGAAAATTTAACTTGCCTTGTAAATAGGCATAGCAGTAATTGTAGGAGGAATTCCAAGTGGCCCAGTTATTACAAATATGCTCTGATGTATTTCCTCTTCTCTGTTTCCATCACCTGGATGCTATGGTTTGCAAGAAATTTGTCCTTTCTATTTCCTTCTTTTCAGATATCTTTCCAAATGCAGTTAACACAAATAAAGCTCAATTAAAGAATTTCATTCTAAAATATGAAACATAGTAGACACTGTAATTTACACTATAGTATTGAATACATCTAGTAAAAAATTTAGAAATGGAAATTTTTACATCTGAGTTTGTGGAACAGTGATGAAGTAATGAAGGAGAGTTTTGCAAAGGAATGTGATAGCATTCCAAATGAGAGCTGAGGAATACTGAAAAGTAGACAGTGGAACCTTGGTTCACAAAGTCGGTTTTTTCCATGATTCTGGTTGTAGATCAACTTAGATCAGAACTAAATCAAATTCAGTGATTAGATTCAACTTTGGCCATATGAGGAAATTTGATCTGATGCTCATCCAGTTCAATTTGCAACCAGAACTGTGGAGAGTTAAGTTCATGGGCAGAGATACTAGTGTATGTTTGTATGCATGTGTATGTGCATATGTGTGTATGTGCATACATGCATGTGTGTGTGTATGAGAGAGAGAGAGAGGAGAGAGAGAGAGAGAGAGAGAAAGAGAAAGCATGTAAGGCACATGCTCTTAGAAAGTCAGATGAATGAGCTCTGAAACAGCCTTGAGTCAAGACTATGTGAAGCATGATTATTAACAGTATTGGGAGGTTCCTGCCTATTGCAGTGTCAGTAACCTTTTTATGTTGTTGCATTGTGTTTATGGAAGGGATTACATTGGATACATTTTGAGGAGTGCGTGTTTGCCTCATAATTCAGACTATTTCTTGAAATGTTTATGATTTTTCCAAACAGTTGCTTACACTATTTTAAATAATAAAAATATAGTTGTGGTGGTCTTGTTTCATTCAACCAAAGTTTCTTGAGTACCAACAAGCACAACACTAGAGCCACAAAAGCATGCATATATCTTAAGGACCTGATTTATTTTGTGAATCAGAAACATTCTTATTTTCATCATTCATCTGTCCTATCCACCACACTTTGCAGCTTCTATGATCCATAAAGGAAGGCATTTACATTCACCACATGCCTAGTCAGTGACAGCCACTGTGATGAGCTTTTCAACTGTTACCTTGTTTCTTCCTTCCGACAACCTGAGAGCAGAGTTCCATCTCATTTTACAGAGGATAAAACAGAATCCTTACCCAAGATCCTGGGGTCTGTCTGGCTATGCAAAAAGCAGAACTTTATCTCCTCTATCTGAAAAATGCATCCATTTTTAAGCTATGAGTTCTTAAGTCTTTCACCCTTCCTAAGAACATGCACTGACTTCTGATTGCTAAAATGTGGTGTTCAACATCCTCTTCCTGTGGCCACTGTACTGCTTTGGAATTTCATAGGCTCTAGCTATTCTTACTACCAGTAATTTTTCTCTTTCTGGTGGAATGAGAGATATGGAACCCATTTTCTGGTCTCTTTTCTGTTGCTTATTTCAGTATTTTGCATTTCTCTATATTTCTCCATAGTATATATATTTTTTTGAAACTGCATCAACTCAAACCACAGAAAAGGACACTTGGCCTGGACTGTAGCTCAGTGGTACATACACAAGTCCTGGGTTCAATCCCTAGCACTACAAAATTTGTAATTATAAGAAAGGCCACTTATGCATAGGGTAACAATTCCTTTCTTTTTTCCTATACTGGACTATGACACTTAGAATTGTGTTGCCTTTGCACAGCTGGCTGCAAAGGGTTTTGTGTTTGTTTTGGTAGCTACTTGCTTGTGTTTGAGAACGTAAGTTCTTCTTTGGGTGTGGGTTGCTGAATCCTAGAAGCCTCAGGTCTGTCCCAGATCTCAGTGCTTACATGGGTATCTTTTTAAGAGCATCTAGTTGGGAACAATTAGGACTCTTATTTGGCAGTCAGATGTGTCCCACTTCTGCTTAGCCCTCAGCCACTCACCTAGGTCCTCCAGCACAGCCAGCCGGCTTCTCATCTGTGCCTACTCCACACTTATTACAGGCTCTCTGACCTGCTCACCTCTCATGAGAATGCCAACAGTCACGGTAGTTATTAAACATCTGCGACACTTCAGATTTAATGCTACCTTCGCATCTTGTATTTCTTCATAGCACCTATTATGCCACATTTGCAAAAAATTATGGTGTGCTCATTTGTTAACATTTATAATCTTGGTGCATTTACATACGTGCAGGAGGATGGGATTCCATTTTTCACCTGGGTAGTTCGACTACCCAGCACAGCATTGGATAGAAAGTATAAGTCCAGTAAAGGCCCAGTAAGTGAATGAATAAATTAAAGAATGAAAAAAATTCACTTCTGGTAATGGTTGTGCCCATTGCCTACTTATAGTTCCTGTCCTAAGCAAGCAGTTTATTTATTCTTTTTTTGCCATAATTTTATTTATAAACAGCAACAAGACAGTTTCAAATCAAATCGGTAGGACAGTTTCAATAATTAACACACTGCATTCATTCTTCT
>NDGN011323145.1:0-14538 GCA_002564285.1 Tympanoctomys barrerae
AAGTTCAGGTGCAGATCTACAAAGTTTGGATTTATCCAGTTGTGCCTGTCTTGGGTCTGGCTGTTCTGCTCAGCTCCTCCCTGCTGCTGCCCTTGGGAGTGAACCTGTCGTGCCCCTCTGGCAAGATTTTCTGCTCCTGGACTAGCTGGGTGGATCTATCCTCTACACTCTCTGCAGGAATTGCAGCTGCAGAGTTATACCCAAGGCCTGTATGCCAGGTCTAGCTGAGCATTCAGAGGATAAAGTGGAGTAGGGAGGAGAGACAGCTCTCCCACACACTCATTGAGCCTGGGCTGGGACTGGGTTTGGGGGTTCCCAGAACGCACCAGAAATTCCTACTAGGTGGGTGGGGTGAGGGAGGTGCTGCAGAGTGGTGTGGGGGCGTCCCAAGGGGGTGGAAGAGTGTCTCACACACGCTGCACCTGGGCTGGGACCAGTAATAGGTCCCGTGGGTGCAGGGTTGCCGGAAGCTCTCCCACACACTCATCAGGCCTGGTGTAGGACTGGGTCTGGGGGTTCCCGGAACACGGCAGAAATTCCTACTTGGTGGGCGGGGTGGGGGAGGTGCTGCGGAATGTTGGGGGTTGTCCCAAAGGTGTGGAAGAGGGTCTCATCCACGCTGCGCCTGGGCTGGGATCAGTAATAGTTCCTGCAGTGCAGGGCAGCCGGAAGCTCTCCCACACACTTACTGGGCCTGGGGTAGGACTGAGTCTCTATACCTAAATTTTAACATTTATTGTAAATGAAATTAACAAAAAAATCTATTTCAGTGTATATAATATGATACATGCTTAACATATTTTATATTGTTTCAAATTAAGCATCAAGAGAAATCTGTGGAGATAGAAAGAATGAGACATAGATTTTGTCCTCAGAAAACTTATCGTCTGTTTCACAGGGTTTATTGATCAACTAAAGAATACACAGATATCATCCCAAAAGCTGAATGTGCAAATCTCAATGGAATAAATTCAGTTGGGAAAAAAAAATGTCCCTTCTAGGGTGTAGGGCCTCATTTGTTGTTTTTGAAATTGATATCAGAGCCGGTGACTGGAGGATAATCAAGAAGCATTTTTAAACGGGGAGTACAATGCTTCACAACAGCCATTGGTAAACCTTACTGGAATCACATCTGTGACAGACGTAGCTATGAAAATCCAGCTAAAGTATACTCAGATGACTCATGCTTCATCTGAAACTATTGATTGCTGCTCTTTTCTGGATCTTCTCGCTCCTTTTCTTTTCACACTGTCCCTCAAATTCTTATTTAAACTCTTTTATCTCTGGACTTTTGCTGGATTCCTGTTGTAACTATTTAGAGTTCCTAAATTCTTCCACAAGCCTCTTTCCCTATTATTCCTATAATTCCACTTATTCTCTCCCCAGATGGAGAACTGAACACAGGGCTTTTGCACTGACCTACATCCACAGCCTGTCCTTGCCTGCTTTATATTTTCAGACAGCATCTCAGTCAGTTGCTAAGTTGCCCAGGCTGAATTTCAACTTGTTATCCTTCTGCTGCAGCCTCCAGGAATGCTGGGGTTAGAGGTATCCACTGTTGTGCCCTGCTTTCTTAGGTAGTTATTTCCAAACTCCAAGCTTCACATGCTGCCCAGGCATTGGTATTTCTCAATACCACTTGCTTTTGGCATTTGTTTTTGTTTTTGTTTTCCACAGAACACTCTGTTAGGGGTGAGTTTTGTATTCATCTAGTTCCTAATTTTCCACAGCTGAGAACTCAGGTTACTGTACTCTCCATGCTTAGTTACAATCAATGCCCATCATTCATTCATTCATTCATTCATTCATTCATTCATTCTGCTTTCAGCACACAGCTTTAAGGCTGTCCAATGTGCCAAACACTATTTGCATCTAAGATTCACCAGTGAAGAAAGAGATCAATACTTGAAGAATTTGCATGGAATTCACCCTGGCAATGGAATTTCAGGATTGTAGTTAGGACTTTGACTCCCCTCCATCAACATTTTTGCATTTGTCTTTCATAGTACATGGGATTGAACTTGGGGTTTTCACCCTGAGCTTCATCATCAGCCTTTTTGTTCTTCTCCTTTTGTTTTATTTTGAGGCAGGTCTAATAGCCCAGACTAGACTCCAACTGCAACTCTCCTGCCTCATTTTCCCAGGCTTTTTCTTATATTTACTAGGCACCTCTCCCATGATTCCCTACTAGAACTACATTTTGCTGTATTTTACCATTTGTATATGATACATTCATCATGAACTTGAAATTCTTCATATGAGCAATCCTCTAACTCTAACTCTACCCTTGCTATTTTCTTTACATAGAAAGCTCTCCTTCTTCAACCCTGCCCCATTTAGCTAATTCTCATTCTTTGCACTGCAGCCAAAGTGTCAGCCTTCCTTTCCATAATCCTTCCCTTAAACCCTCACTCTGGATTAAGAGCCTTTATCTCTGTTACCCTATACATATAGCCTATCATAGCATTTACCTAAATATGTTGTTACGACTTTCATCTACAAGTTCCTCCACAGCCTCATCCACTTGGATGAGGTGCTCTTGGGAAGTGGCTTGACCACAGGACCATATTAGATTAGTGCATTAATTGTTTTAGCAGAGTTCAGCATGTAGATAATGGATTACTGGAAAGGGAAGACCCATACTATGTGGGTGGCACCAAGCAATAAGCCTGAAGCCTGGATGGAATAAAAAGGGTAAGAAGAAAGGCTCACTGCATGCTGCCTGCTGGACCCTGAGCTCTTTCTCTGCTGCCATGCCCTTCTGCTGTTCTTCTCTGCCTTGTAGTCAGCCAACAATGCACTCAATCCTCTATGAACTGTGAGTTGAAGCCTTGTTCTTTATCTTATGGATGAGGGGCATTTTGTCCTAGCAATGGGAAAATAACTAAAAAATCTATTGTCTACTGGGGATTTTATGGTTCTGCTTCGATTTCTATGCCCACTCACACATAATTGGCTCTTAGCCCCAAAACTATGTTTGCTCTGCTTTGTAATATGACAGTAGGACCCCTGAAACTTTTCTCCTTTGCCACCCAACCTGATGTTAGACTAGTTAATAGAAACAGTAGGATAAGATAAGTAAAATTTAAAATCAGACCTTACTAAAGGACCAGTGCTCCTGCACCCTCACACAGTTCTGATTTTGTTGCACTCATTGTTTAAAACAATACAAGTTTATTACCTTATAACTCAAGAAGCCATGTGTCTAAAATCAATTTTACTAGGCAAAAGCAAATGAATAGCGGTATTGTTGCACTTTATCTTGTTTTTTTGAATATTGGCTGTGTACCTCAGTGATGTAAAAATGAAGGTTTTTTTTTAATTTGAGCAGAGCATTTTTATATTATTTTAGATTCCTTGTCACAGTACTGTGTTATCAGTGAATAATCAATCAGTATCGGGGTATCAGTGTAATACTGTGCCATTTGGACCCACCCATTGTTAGTCTGCTTTATGTAATTGATCAGTGCAGTGCTGAACAGACATCATCCCAGGAGTTTCCTCTGGTTATTTGAGCCTCAGAGGTACAGACTTTAGTTCTCAGCTCCAGGCAGGACATCCAGGGTAGGTCTTTCTAGATCCTTCTGCAAATGACAGAAAATTTCCTTTCTTTCTGATGAATTCTTATTCTGATCAGTCTGTTCTATTGAAAGAACAACTTGCATTTATTGAGACTGCAACTTTTATATCAGTGTTTTAATATGTCCCATTATGTTGATCTGGTTTTTCAATTTTAAGCCACTCTTGTCTTCCAAACTAAATCCTCAAAACCAAAAACAGTGGAGTGTTCATGATGTATTGTCTTTTATTGTTTATATTTATTTAACCTAAGAATTTTTTTATTAACATATGTTTGAGATGCATAAAGGTTGTGTTTGTTTTATACCTTAGATGCCCATATAAAATATATTTTTTCAATAAAATATTATTCAGTCATAAAGAAGAATAAAATCATGTCATTTTCAGGAAAATGGATGGAACTCCCAACCATAATGCTAAGAGGAACAAATCAGGCACAGAAAGTTAAATATTGAATAACTTCTCTACTATGAAAAACCTAAACTATAAGTAAAGAAATGAGTGAAATAAAGGGAAGATGGTAAGAAACAAAATGAAAAAAATTTGAGGGGTTGTGGGGGAAGGGAATAGTATAGGAGAAGATAAAGTGGGGGCAAAGTGATCAGATATGATGATATTATATTTCATGTACAAAGCAAACCCTAAGATAGATTTTTTAATGACTTGGGAATCCATTAGTAGAGACTAGATCAGGCTTAACTGGATCCTCTATTCAGATTCTCATTCATTTTCTAGGACGATTTTAAGGCTGAGAGACAAACTGACCTGTGGTGAGTAGCTTCTGAGTCTCTCTCTGGGCCTCTCTTCAGCTCCAGCCCAGGCCACTTTTCCTTTCAGCAGTTCGTACCCAGCAGGACCTTGCTATGGTCAGCACACTTCCACCAGGAAGACCTTATTCCTGTCCTCCGAGTGAATCCTCTTCTCAGTTCTTCAGTCCTTCTTCCTTACTTTCTTTTGGTCTCATGTAATAGCTGTTTTCTGCATTTTCTATTTCATTATGCCTGGAACCCCTGATAAATTCTATTTGGTAGTTAACTGATCTCTATGTTTAAATTTTACTGTGCCAATTATGAGTGTAATTTTGATTTCCTGGCTAGACTCTTGCTAACAAATTCCCTAGCATAGTGCTAGGCACAAGGTAAGAACCGAGAAAATTATGGTTTGGTTGCTTGCATGGTGGTCAAAATAATGAACTAAATTTAATCAAATTGCTCATTCAGCTGAAGGAGGATTAGATGGGAAATCTTTGAGGATTCTAGCTCCACTTAAGGTGGAAACCAATTATACACAAGGAAGCAACAAAGCCACTGATTGGAGGAAACGTCGACAGTGTGAACAGAAATATAAAACTAAAGAGGGAAATTCCTTTAGTAGCATCTGATGGTCATTTTCAGTGATCTATTTTTTAAATAACATACTTATCTCTTTAGAGACTGAGATTGTCTAGGCTGCCTAGATTTGGGTTCACATTAATCAAGTGATTCTGACAGCAAAAACATATGAGGCAACCCTAAGGTACAGCAAATGCTCACATTTTAAAACAAACTTATTACAGGAAAAGACATATTGCCAAGCATGATGGGAATGATGGATTTGAAGCAAGATGGGAGTATTGTGAGAGGGGTAACAGTAATGTGTTGTGCGACTGGAAAGCCCTGGCGGATGTCTCACTCGATGAGCTATGCCTTTCTCACTCACAGAAGGGCGCAACACTAGTGTTCGGCCAGCGAGAATTTAAGTGGTGATTTGGTGGTCCAGGCTCTCTCTATGTCATAGCTCTGCCCGCCTCCTGGGAGTCCTATGCTGGGACTTCTGCCTCTGCCCTGAGAAGAGAGATGAGAAGGAGAAGGAAAACTGGTCCCATCTGGACACCTGTGGCACATGCAATAGGGAAAGAAGAGAAGGAATATGAGTCTATATCTTTGTAACATTTTTTGTCATTGTTTTCAATCTTAGTACATTGTATTAGTATGCAGGTGGTTGTGAAATTATCCCAAGTGTCAGCACTGTTCCATAAGATATGTGAAAAATCAACAAAACTTTTTAAAAAGTAGCAGACTTTTTTGGTCATGGTTTGTCATTTGAGCTCACTTATAAATTAGTTGATTACTTGTCTGTGAACTAAAGCTATATTCCATGGTGGTCATGTATATTGGCTCTAACCTCACAAAAGAGTTACTCTAGGTAAATGGATATGGTTGATGAGGAATATTTAATCCATGAGTGCCCACCTTGCAAACAACACTTACCTAATTTCAGGAGAAATATCGCCTGGTCAAAATGTTGGCTTTTAGCTGTAACAGTAATAAGACATTTTGACTTTTCTCTCTGTATACTCATGTCATGTATGAGAATGTGAATTGTAGTCCAGGCCTCCACTTTCCACAGAAGTATCTCAGGCTCACTGTGATCACTGAAAGCACAATACTTTCCCACAGTGAGAAGAGATACACTCTCAACTCTGTTTCATTGGAACATTTTTCTCCATTTGACACTTATGTCACTGTAGAGTTAACAGAATAATGGAGAGTTGGAACAAAATGTGGGAAGAAATAAATTAATTATTTTTGGAACATATTTTTTATTTTATAACTAAGACTTCAAAAATTGATCCCCACCAAGAACACATTAAAATACGCTATCTGATTATTATAATTGTGGTAAATATAATGATCTGGTAGAATGAAATCTGTTAAGTATTATATATATATATATATATATGAATATTTATATATGGATATATTAACACATTTATTTGACATATGTGTTTCATGATAAACCCCAATTCATAGTTCTCTTATCTTTATTAGTCAACAAATCTTGAGGAGAGACAAGATTATAGTTAGAAAGAACCATAAATAAAGTACTTTCACATGTAAGAGAATTTTGAACATGTTTGTTCCAGCTGTGGGATGTCATGTAATGGATTATCTCACAATACAGTCAATTAAACACAACAACCAGTGAATTACAGCTCATAATTTTGTGGGTGGGGAACTTGGAACAAGGCTTGGTGACCGAATCCCGTCCATGTGGGGTGGACATGAGTCACGGATAACAGTCACCTGATGGAGGAGCTTCTCTGTGAGCCTCAAAGTTGTTCTCAGATTTCAAGCATAGTCTCAAGACAAGGCCATGATCAACTGGAAATCCTGATTACTGTGGGCCAAGGTGGATCGCAAGTCTGGTTGGTCAAACTTGTCATTGGAGTAGCTCAGGGTTCCAGGGGCAAGTGTTCCATCAGAGCAGTATAAATGTGTTAGCTCTTTATATGCTAGCTTTGGAAGTCCAATCGCATCATTTGTGGCACCCCACATTGTTCATAGTCAGGAAAGACTATTCAGGTGAAATGGTGGGAAAACTGACCAACCTCCCTACTCAGAAATGTTAGAGTTTACAACCATGTGTTCAAACTTGTACAGTATACATATTGTCAAATACCATGCTAGTTGATCTCTGGTAAAAAAAAAATAAATAAATAAATAAAAAACAAAAAACGAAACCTTTGACCATAAGCCTGCTTTTAAACTATATAAAACAATAGCAGGAAATGGCTCTCTAACAATTACAAGTGAAGGAAAATGTATTCCAGAGCATACAATGTTGCATGACTACCTGCCATTCCAAAGAGAGGACATTTATTCCTTTTCAAGTCATCAAATCTTACTCAAATCATAAAATTCCTGATTAAAATGTAATATTATAAACCAGATTAAAGCTCTGTCCAGATTAAGTGAGAACACTTTTTAAACTTGGAATCTTGCCAAACATCTTCCAACCAGAATGAGTCTCACGTTATCCTTCTAGACTACTGTGAAGCAAATGTTAAGCAAATGCTCTGCCAGTAAGCTACATCCTTGTACTTGCTGTCTGATTTATCACCATACACTCAATAATTCCAATGCTTTGTGGAGGTATGTGAGCCTAACAGCCATAAAGTACATTGTTTTCTTTTTGTCTTTTTTTATTTTAAACCCTTCAGATTTTATTTACTCTTTCAGGTTCTTACACTAAGGAGACAATACAATGTTTGCATATTGAATGGAGTACATACTCAGTAAATAGGTATTAAATAAGAAGTACTTTGTACTACATAAAGCACAGAAATTTTTATTCATATGATTAGCATAAAAATTGAAACCACCAGTTGAAGAGTTTCCTGAGCTAGAAACTATGTTTATAGTAATATTTTGGTGTGGTAATCCAGTTCAAGGTCCATATTATTCATAAACAAACATTTTAAACTTTCTAATTTAATTTAATTTATATCCTATGTGTATGTCATCATTCTGTTACTGTGCATACCTTTGAGGGCTTCCAGAGTTGTGCAGAGTATTTTTGGTTTAGTTGTGGATAAAAGCATTGATCTAGAGTTCAGACAGTCTTCCTCTGAATCTGTTCCTTAAATTTACTAATCTCACATGTTGACTTCTTAGTTTCTTCCTCTACAAAGCAGGAACAACATACCTTAATTTAAAGAACTATTACAAAAAATAAATAATAATAATATTCAAGTAAAATTCTGGTATAAAAATATATTAAATATACTCTACAATTTTATGTCAGTTAGAACTACCCATGTACTTAGCTGTGAACATGACTAACTTTTGCTTTCTATATTTTGAAATTCTTTAGTTAAGCAAATTTGTTTCATTTGCCCCCTGTTCCTCATAACATTTTAATAACTTCTTTCTATATTTTAAGATAGTATAGATAAGTGTCCTTGTCTCACACAGCTCACTACTTCTTGTAACTTTTTAATAATGCTTTAAAATTGCATTTTAACTTTTTGATTTTTAAATTTTTCTCACATTTATCATTTATACCACATTTAAAGATTTCTGAAGAAGTGGTGAAAAGCTTCGACTGTATAAACTCTAAGTCTGAGCATGAAGTTGTTCACTCAAAAAGAATACCCTGCTGAATGTATTAGTGCCTGTCTGTAGAATAGGTTAGTAAGCATGATGAGACAGGAGAACTGCAAGCATGAGGACCACCTGGGAAACTCAGCGAGACCATCTCTCAGAAAAAGCAAAAACACAAAGAAGACTGAGGATGTAGCCTACTGGTCAAGCATTTGCTTAACATGTGTGAGCCCTGAGTTTAGTCTTCAAAGGAGAAACCCAAGAAAAAGGAAGAAAGAGAAAGAAAGAAGAAGGGAAGCAGAAGGAGATGGAGAGAATGACAGAGAGAAAGAGAGAGAGACAGACAGAGACAGAGAGAGAGACAGAGAAGAGAGAGACAGAGACAGAGAGACAGAGACAGAAAGACAGAGACAGAGGCAGAGACAGAGACAGAGACAGAGAGACAGAGACAGAGGCAGAGGCAGAGAGACAGAGAGAAACAGAGAGACAGAGAAAGAGAGAAATAGAGACAGAGAAAGAGAAAAACAGAGACAGACAGAGAGAAATAGAGATACAGAGACAGAAATAGAGAGAGAGAGATCAAGAAAGAGGGCAGAGAGAAAGAGACAAACAGAGACAGAAATGGAAACATCAAGACAAAAACAGATATAGAGACAGAGACAGGCACAAATGGAAACAGAGAGAAACAGAATAGAGACAGCGAAAATAGCAGAGAGAAACAGAGAGACAGAGACAGAGAGACAGAAAGAGATAGACAGACAGGGACAGAAAAATAAAGAGAGAGACAGAGACATAAACAGAGCAAGACAGAGACAGAGCAAGACACAGAGACACACAGAGAAAAGAGAAATAGGGAAAGAGGGATAGAGGGAGAGAGAGACAGAGAGAGAGAGGATACTTGGTGGAAATTCTGTATTAAACATTTCTGAAGTACCTTGTGAAATTCTTTGATTCTGGAAATTATTTAACTCTTTTAATAAGATATTTATTGTCTATTGATATAAAATATATATATTTGAAAAAGCACAAATAATATAGCTCTGTCTGTTTTATACTTTATTTATTTATTTGTTTGTTTGTTTTCAGACAGGGTCTTACCATGTAGTTCAAGATGGTTTTGAACTCACTACCTAATCCAGGCTGCCCTTGAGTATATGGTGATCCTCCTGTCTCAGCCTCCCTAGTACTGGGATTACACATGTGCCCAGCCATGCCCAGCTAACAATAAACCTCAGCTTGATTCATTTCACAGTTTGAGCAATTACAAACTGCCTAAGTATTAATAAAATGATTTAAAATTAAAGTACTAATCATTTTATCTCCTCAAATGCAAATAAACTTTCTTTTGGTTTTTACATTTGAAGCCAGGAACAAATCCTCTCCTAATATAAGAATAATCAAAGTAGCAAAAGAACAAGTGTATACACCCTCACGTGTCATGGGTAAGGACACTGTGATTAAGGATATATACTGTACCATTTAATTAATAAAAAGGATTATAATTCTATCCCTTCTGACCTTAAAAGAAATTTTTCCTCTTTTTTAAGGCCCAGCAAACATTATCAGTTACATAACACATAGATGAACACATATATAATACTAAACTATGCTTGTATTTTATACTTGTATTTTCAGTAATGACTTGTGATCTTACAATTGTATTATTGATAGTGTTTCCCTAAGAGGCTAATCCTCATTCACCATGGTGAAATAGTTAATAATAAAGTTTATTTTTTTATTTTTTATTTTTTTGGCGGAACCAGGGATTGAACTTACGCTTTCTAGGGAAGCACTTATTCCACTGAGCCATTTCTCTGGCCCAAATAATGGAATTTAAATGACACTTGGAAGTTGTGATTGAATCCCTCATGGATATTCAAGTTTTATTTCCCCCCAAGAAAGCTACCTAGAGAATCTTCAAGATTAGAAAACACAAATACCTTGATATTTAGTGAGAAAGAAAGAAAAAATAATAAACTATTTCTCTTTTTTTTTCTCTAGCTTACACTTGGTCATCTCACTTATGCTGTAGTGTAGATTATAAAAAATACCCCTTCCAGTGTAGGTTTCCTTTGCCCATCTAACAGCAGGGAAAATAAAGTAGTACTCCAGAGGTATCCGGCCTAGAAATTAAAGCTTGAAAGGTGAAGTAAAGTGTGTTTGAGTCAGCATTTCACTTGATGTTCCTGTTCTTGGCATCACACATAAGTTTTACAAAATAAACCACTTTTCTTCACATAATTCAACAGCACTAAACATTTAAGCATACACTTCAGAAGGTCCTGGAGAAAGTACTCGGGGACGAGAACTTACAAGAAAACTGAGGACGGTAGTCAGGTCACCACTAATTAATTTTCTGAAGAGCCCTAAATAAATCTAAATATTTAGGCTTGGTGGTTTAAAAGTGCTTAGGGGTGGCGATTAGCCACTGGGGAGATGGTCAGTGCACTTGGGGACAATGAGGGTCCTTCTGAGGCCTGCCTTGCGGGGCAACAAAGAGCGGGGAGCCCCATCCTCCCGGGGAGCCCCACCCTCCCCAAACTGCCTCCACCCAACACCCCTTGCTCACAAAGCCCCTTTCAACTGTTCTTTTATGCCATGCGTTTACTTTGTCTGCTTCAGGTCTCTTTGGCACTTCACGCTTTGCATTTCCTGGACTCTCCAGCCAGCCAGACCCCAGTCCCGCGTAGCCACCAGCCTGCCACCCGGAAACAACCACCAAGCCAAGGATTCAGCAAGCCTGGAGGAATGAATCCCTTGTGCATTTGCACTTTTTACCCAACAGTAATGCGCAAGCTAAGCTGAAGTTCCTGGAGAGAAATATCGCTGCAATAAACATGGACTGACTTCCCCTATCCGAGGATTTTGCTTTGTTTTGTCTTACTCTTCATGTTACATCAAAACAAACCGGTAATAAGATTTTCATCTGAGTAACAGAGCAATAGTAAAATCAGTGTCTGTTGTATTATAAAATTGATGTGTTGGGTTTTGAGTATCTTTTCCTTCTTTTTCACATATCCAAAAATGTTAAGTTCTTTACTGAGAGATGTATGAATGTATAACTCTACAAAAGTATTTACATAAGACATATTCCTATGGTATAAGATATGTACACTTGTACATAGAGCATTTTCTTGCAATATCTCAATATGTATATTTATACATATATAAAATATCCTGAGGCAAAGGATGGGAGATATTTAAATAAAGTACTTAAATTTTTAATTGAGAAAAGTGTAACAAATTAAAAGATTTTTAAAAAGTAATTGCAATCAGGTCAAAGAAGTATAAAGCTATTATAACACTTGCAGACGTTTTTACCCAATCGAGTCATTTGTGTGAAATAGTATACATCCTACTTTTCTGTATCATTTGAGAAAGAACTGCAGTGTAATGTAAAGTTCCCTTAAATTAAAAAAGAAACCTAAACACTGGTAGACTTTATGGAAAAAACGTTATTTTTAATTTGGCTTATACATCACAGAATCCAGTGAAAACTACTATACAATGTAATTTTTTTTCATTTTACAAAGAAATTGTTTGTCTATTTCAATTGTTTTTTTTAATATAAGGCATATGACAAGGCCTGTAGGAATCCAAATCACAGTAATCAAAACTCATAATAAAGTTGTAATGTGGGTTTTTCCGGTCCCTTTGATGTATAAGTTAAACTAATTTTCCCACATCGAGGAGAAATGTTACTATTTCCCATACTGCTACCCCCACTTTTCTCTGTGTATTATTTAAGTCCATTATTTAAGCTCTGTTTTAAAAGCATTTAATTCCTTCAGATTTTATCTTCTCAGTCTGTAAAGGAAGAATTACACTGCCATATTTGAAAATTTCCTCCACGTCACTGAACCTGTGGCTCGCGTGTGTTTTTAATGGGGATGCTCCTGAGCTGGGTAGCTGGGTAACTCAAATACTTGCAATAAAGCCCGTGAGCCTGGAGAGGATGATAGCACTTAAAGCCCTCTAACTATAGCTGCTGGGAGACCAGAGGGCTTTGCAGGTGACTTAATTTGCAAGGGGAACGTGTGCTTCTTGGCCCATAACCTCGGAGCCCTGCTGCCGAGACCTTCAGCGCCAGCCAGCGCGTCCTCACACTGGAAGCCACGCCTGCCTTCCTGGCCGGGGGAGGTGGCCTGACAGCCTTGTGGTGTCACAGGACGGAATTCTCCTTCCTCTGGCATCATTAAGGGGCTCCCCCTAGGGTGAGGGCAATGAAAAGTGCGATTTAATGTTCTCCGGAGAGCGGAGAGCGGCAGCAGAGGAGAAAGCTCAAAGCTTTGCGTTCTGCTTTCCGAGTGGGTCATGCCAGTCCTTGTGGTGAGAGGGATGTCCCAGGGGAATTTGGCATAGACTGGCCTGAAAGGAAAGGAATTAAGATCCTTTTAAGAGTGTAGATGTAACAAAAGGGCCCACTTTTATGATGTAGCAGCATAAAGTAAGGGACTGTATTGTGCACTTGATTGCCAGAGAACTTTGAAGCAGGCAGCCTGGCCTCGGAGGCCCGTTCCCGAGGGTTGGGAGCCTTGCTCCGCAGGGTCTGGCTGTGCCGGGACCAGAGTTGTGCTCTCCTGTAGGGGGGAGCTCGAGATTCCCAGTTTGTTCTTACATGATTTCTTTTTCCACACCTACCGAAAAGTGGCCTGTAGGGAGATTATACTCTAGTGAAAGTTGCTGCTAATTAAAACAAGTAATTAGTGTTCCTCCAGGCTCTGCGGTTTCACTCACTTTTGCCTGCCAGACAGCATTAGTTTAAAAGCAATCCAATTTCTAGCAATAACAGACTGTAAAAAAGTCATTTAACAAGTATATATGTGTAAGGTTACTGTTCAGGCGTTGATTTATCTCTTCTGGGCTAGTTAGAAATACTGTAGCAAAGTTGAAGAGAAAGAAAGTTAGATGACTCCTGATTTAGAAGAAAATAGGGAAAGAAGACCACAGGGCTCAGTCCATTTATAAGAAAAGAAAAAAAAAATTGAGAAGCAGAAGTGGGAGCGGATGAGACTTCCCAAATTGCATTAGGAAACCAAAATTGGACTTAATCTGCCTTCTCATAGAACCCTCACTTAGCATTTCATAAACAGATCATTTCATTAGGTCCTTTTGTTTCTTCTCCCGCCTTTGCTGAAACAGGGACTTTTTATTGACTGATTCTCATTGAAATGAATTGGAGCAGTAGAGTTGAACACAACACATTATTACCTCCTTCTTTTTCACAATTTCAAAATGACTAGCATGGCTTTATGTTGCATATCGGGTGGGAGGATTTAGTTAAAGCAGATAGATCTTCACAGAGATTAGATTTCATTGCAAGAAGACGCAACTGAAATTAATATAGAAAAATGCAGCTATCTTGAATTTAATACTCCTAAGTTTCTTATCTAATTACACAATTTTTATAACTGAACAACCTTCTATATTTGTGGCCTTTGCTGATTAAAACAGTCTATTTTGAGGTTGATACTACCAAAGACATATGATATCATGCAGGCGGTTCGGCAGAGAACATCAGTAAAATCATCTGTTACTCCACTCTCTTGAACAAATGAATTCAGGAGTTTAATTAATGCAAAATTTTCAGAAGTTGTAATATCTTCCATGTTATTTTTAAACAGTAGAATGCTGTTACTGCACAAGACAAAAAACTTTTCTTGCTCGGCCTTTCATTGTGCAAGTTATGTAAATAATGCTGCATATGGGAGAATTTACTATGAACTGCGAATACCCTAAAAATGTTCTGTCAGATTCAACTAGTGGGTTCTGAATTAGTCTTCATTTTGAATGGATTACACTTACTGAAGGTAAGTGGTTGGATTTGGATCAAACCAAGTTGAAACAAGACTGTGAAACTGTAAACTGTAGCGTCAAGTGAAATAAATCAGACCCACAAACTCAAATATTGTGTGGTTTCTCTTCTGTGTACTCATACGGACGAATCGAGAACAAAATAGAAGGGAAAGGAACAAGGAGAAGTTCAAACGCATCCCCACATCCACATTCTGTTATTTTAAAATTACTTTGTTTTTTTCAACCATTCCTCAGTTGATGGGCATCTTGGTTGTTTCCAAGATTTGGCTATCACAAA
>NDGN011323155.1:0-21871 GCA_002564285.1 Tympanoctomys barrerae
CAAGCTTGTGATTGAGATTTTAATTTCTTCTATATCTCTTTGACTCTGCTTCATGTAATCTATTTCTTTCCTGTATTGCTCATTCAGGAAATCCATCATTTTTCTTTTCTCCTCCATTTTTTTTAATCAATGACTTCTTTAGAAGCAGTTATTAATTTTTTTTTACTGCAGAGGTTTTTTTCAGATTGGGTTTCCTCCATACGTTTGTGTATTTGATTTTTTACTTCAGACGCTATGAAAATTCAGAGATTTCTTTTTTTGTTTCAGAAATTAATTCTGCTCTGAGTTCCTCTATATCTCTCTGCTGTTGCTTATTTACTTTCAACACTATTAATTCATACATTTCAGCTGAGCTAGTGTCCTCTGAACTTGTTCTGGGTGGGCACTGTATTTCCTCCATGTATTTCTGCATTTGATTCTTTACTTCAGATGCTCTTAATTCAAAGATTTCTTTTTCATTTCCAGTCTGAGTTCCTCTATACCTTTCTGTAGTTGTTTCTTTATTTCAGACACTCTTGATTCATTGATTTCAGCTCTGTGATTCCCCATTTGTTCTGTGCTAATGTCCTCTGCACTTGTTATGGGTAGGCTTGGGGTCTGAGATTGCATTTTGCTCCTCATTGTCATTTTGTGTAGCACTGTCTTCTGACCTTTGTTGTAGAGCTTTGATGCAGATATAACCTTATCACCTACTGAAATTCAGGTGCAGATCTACAAAGTTTGAATTTATCCAGTTGTGGCTGGCTTGGGTCTGGCTGCTGTGCACAGCTCCTTCCTGCTGCAGCCCTTGGGAGTGAACCTGTTGTGTCCCACTGGCAAGATGTTCTGCTCCTGGACTAGCTGGCAGGTTCTGTCCCCTCTTCTCTCCGCAGGGACTGCAGCTGCAGAATTTCACCCCAGGCCTGTATGCCAGGCCTGATCTGAGTCTGAAGGGGACAAGGGGGTGTGAGGGACAGGGGAAGCTCGCCCACATACCACCAGACCTGGGCTAGGGCTGGATCTGGGGGTCCCGAGAATGCAGCAGAAGTTCTCACTCTCTAGGTGGGCATGTGGGGCTGCAGAGTGTTGGGGGGTCCCAAGGGCGCAGAAAAAGTTCTCACTCATGCTGTGTGCCTGGGTTTGGACCAGACAGGTTTCACCTGCTCATAGTAGCCACTGATTTGTGTCTTCAAAGGCTATTTGGCACTGCTTGGAGGTATTCTGGGCTACCTAGTTGGTATCTGCCCCTGGTTCTTTGTGGGTGGAGCCTGAGCATGTTGTAGAATATATGTTAACATGTAGGACAACCAAGAGCCCCCTCAGTCACATCACAGAGAGCTGTCCAAGTTCACATATCGATAATGTCAGACCTCAAATTCTTTAAGAGCAGATGGGACCTACTTAAGATGAATTGAAAGACATCCAAAACTGAATATGTACTCAGTAAAGCAGCAAAGAGGCATAGCGACAGGGGAAAGTTAAAAGACAGAGGAATTCTGATTATAGTGGTAGTTGCACTCCTGTGTATATAACAAGTTGTACACTTTAAATTGTGGTCAGCAAGATACCTAAATATTTGTATTAATTCAAGAGGAATAATTTTCATTGTTTCCTCTACTTAATTTATCTCCTGATTATGCCATACATAAATAAAACTAATTAGTCATGGAGAAGAGAAAAAATGTGTTTAATTTATTGTTTATCCATGATAATGCACAGCATCCTGTTACAATATAAAAAGAGTAAGAGAATATCTTCCATACACATTATTAGTAAATGAAGAGCACCCAAAATACACAAAATTCCTGCAGTTTGATAAGTAGACTACGTCCATATTACTATGAGTGTTGACAGATAGAGAATATGAGGATCTTGAGATTCTCATAACTTGATTTTGCACATTAAAAACTAGAAAGCAGAAATAGTATGATCACTGATTCTTTGGTGTATTTTGAGCATATGTGGACACCTACTGCCTAATGTCTCACATACAGGATGGTGCACTGCAAAGAGTACTCACAGTTCCTCAAGCTGAAACTAATCCTCATAAAGAGTAGACTGAGACTGGGCATGGTGGCATGCGCCTGTAATCCCAGCACTTGGGAGGCTGTAAACAGGAGGATCACTACAAGTCCAATCTAGTAGTGAAACCATGAACACTCTGTAGACCCTTTCTTAAAATACAGGGGAAAAAAAGAGATCTTTAGGGGCTGATGAGATAGCTCAGTGGTCTAAAGTGCCTGCTTAGGCAAGTTTAGGCAAAATGCAGGGAGCGTGGTTCAATCTCCTAACACCACATGCCAGCCAGCCCCACCCCCAGGGTAGGCTGAGTGGACCACAAAAAAAAAGGGTAGACTGAAGAACATATTGTAGTATACTCACACCCAGGAATATTTAATAATAATAATTAATAATAATAATAAAAGTAAACAATATTTCATTGCACATACTGGTGTAAATAAATCTCACAAGCATAATATAGGTGAAAAGAGTCAGTACACAAAATGCTTTATGATTTCACTTATAGAAAGCTAAACACAGGTAAATCTGATAGATGAGGACAAAATCTGAGATGGTGATGAGGAGAGAATTTTTCAGTGGGCAGAGTAAGCGGAGTTTAAGATGCATTTTTACAAATTCGACCATCTTTTAAAAATCAATCTTTTAATCAATTGCTATGCATACAAGGTGTTCCAGGGATCAGATTCATTGAAGAAAATAGAAATATGCGGCTTCTCCAGTATTATTTTGTTTATGAAAGATTGTTATTCCTTCAATGCACATTTACTGAGCAGGCACAATGATCCTCGTGCCTGGCGTTGCTGTGGGGCAAACTGTCCGCACCATAAATTCATATGTCAATGACCTAATGCACTTTCCTTTGTATCTTAATATACGTGGAGATTGTCTTAATCATTATCTCAACCCTGGGACATAATATCTTGCATCCATGACTTTAAAGAGGGAGTTTATTTGGGTTTAGGGTTTTTAGAGAAGTCACTGCAGACTTATTGGATCCAAGGGAGGAAGGGTATGTGGAAGGCGCTGGCGAGTGAGGGATGTTCCTATCATGGGCATCAGGGTGTAGAGAAGAAGGGCAGACCAGGGAGGAGTGACCCCCCTCTTCCAACCAGAACCCCGCCCCCAACTAACAGCGCATCTAGCTCTCATTTCCTCAGTAGATGGATCCACAGACCAGCATAGCACCCTCATAACTCAGTCACCTTACAAAAGCTGCAGGCAAAAGCCTCTGAGTGAGCATTCTAAATCTAAGCCATAGCAGAGATGGGATCTTTAAAGAGGAAATGAGGGCTGAATCAGTTCGCTGGGGTGGAGCTTAGCACACCAGGCCTGGTGTACTTGAGAGAGGATGCAGGAAGACAGAGTCATCTACAAGCCCAGGGAAAGGGTCCAGAAGGAGTAATTGCTGCCGATATCTTGATCTCAAAGTCCCAGAGTCATTGGAAATAAACTTTTGTTGCTTGAACTGCTCATTTTCTGGTGTTATCACGGCAGCCACAGCAAACTACTATAGATAAAAGTGAGAACAGTCAGGAAAAGAAGATAAGCCCTCAATGCAAGGAATCTCCAGTCTAAGAAAAGGGCTAAATCCAACTATATTAAACTTTGGGATTACAAACACTAATAGAGGAGAAAGTAGAAACCACACTGCCTGTGTCAGTAATGCTCTAAGTAAAAGTTGAAGGCATTTACATGGGAAGTTCAGGACGAGATGACTCTGAGACATAATAACACCGTGACTCTTCTCCATGTCCTAGTTCTTTATTAAATAAGTTCAGTTAGAATAGGAATATCTGAGCAGAGAATTAACATAACAAGTCACTTGGTCAAAAAGCTCGATGCTCAGGACAGGCTTCAGATGGCCTCATCTGATAGCAGCCGACTTGGCAAGCTGGAAGTGAACTCTACAGCAACCATTGTCCATGAAATGCATGCTGAGAGCTCTAGTTTCAATCAAATAAGTCCATAGTTTTAGGGAATAGCATTCTTTTCTAATAAAAAAAAGTCACATCATTTCAATACATACCTCAAGAAAAATACTTGAACTAGTAATAATATTATAGTTTTGTTACTGTATAAAGATACTGAAGTATTACACAGCATCACTAAAAGAAGTAACCATTCTAAATTATAATGAAAAATATGTTATTTCAAAGGTTATAAGACAGTAAAAATTTTGATATCAAAATATCACAATAAATATTTAAGAGCATATTTAAAACTTTTGCATGTATTAAGTAACATTCTGAAAGACAAAGGAGGTTTTTTTTTTGCTGAAACAATATAGATTCTTTTGCTGAAACAAATTCAGGTTCCTGCTGAATTTCCTACAGCCTTGTATTTTCTCGTTTGTGCAGTGTCATGGCAGGCATGACGTCCCTTCCACAGCTGTTATGTATAGCCAGAGGGATCGCACACACATGCACATGCAAACGTCTTGAAAGCCTTAGAATGTTACTGTTACTAATAAGTGGAAATAATTTTCTGTATCACTAACTGACCACTTTGGAGTAGCTTTATGGGTTGAAACCCATGCAAAAACTTTCATAGAGTATTTTTTGTCTTTTCTTTTTTCTTAGTCATATGTTAGAGTTCCTCTACTATAATATATACTACACAAGTATGAAGCATTATATATAACTTGGTTTCATTTTAATGCTTCCACCTAACTCTTTTTAGCCTCAAGAGGTTTTCAAAATAATCTTCTTTTGGACCAGTGAGATAGCTCAGCAGACTAAGCACCTGCTTAGGCAAGCTCATGACCAGGGTTCAATCCCCAGCACTACATGCTGTGACAGCCCTGCCCCCAGCTGCGCTGAGCCAGCCACCAAGAGACCAGAAGTGGTGGTGCCCACCTGTGACCCCAGCTCTGGAGAGGCTGGGAACAGGAGGATTACTATGACTCTGAGTGTGTAGTGAGATCCTGTACCAAATACATAAAATAATAATACCAATAATATAATAATAAGTCTTTTTAATACCTAGGAAAGTACCTCTCAAGCTCTTGTTTATTTTCTCATTAAAACCATGTTAGGAGTCTGTTTAGAAATTGTTTTTCGAATTGATCCCATGAGATTCCAGTATCACAGGCACACTGTGTGTGATTCTCTACTGCAAGTTTCTTCATGCTTTTCACATGAAAACATTAAAATTCACTCTACTTTTCACTGAGAACCAGTTTTCACCCTTGTGTGAGCAGTATACCAGTCCCTACTGAGATTTCATGACTTAGAACAAATACTATTTAAAAATTTTTTTTAGTTCACATTGTACAATTCAACATTTTGAAGGGCTTAGAATTATATGTTGTACACTCCAATTTCTGCACAAGTGTATATCCAATAATTAAATAAAATCTATAGTCAGCTCAAGTAGAAGCACATGATTAATACTGATTATGATTAAGACCATGCTCTTTGAGCTTTCTTGTTTGCAAATTCATGAGGAAAAGCACTTCCAAACATGTTCAACAGATGCATGCCTATTTTTTCCTAATTTATATGTTTTACACATGAGCATCTCAATGGGTATACAATGCACATTGTAAATTAAAAATTAAACCAGCAAGTTTAGAAGTCTGAAATAAAAACTTCATTAGGAGAGATACTAGGTTTTCCTTCATCACCTCAAGCATGCCTATGGCACTGAAAGGACTCTAATTTCAGTACTTGTCAATGTTCATATTAAAGCAATCTATTTCTGTGGAGAACTTTACATGGCCCTGGCCCTTTGTATCTGGTGTTACTTTTGACCCCTGTGACAGCTCTGGGAGATGAGCCCTGGAGGTCAAGTTTCCCTATAGTCAAATGATGCTGAGAGTCAGGTTGGGCAACCTAACTGGTGACAGGTGACTACAACCTGAGGCCAAGCCACTGCCCAACACCCTGTCTCCCTCTTTGCCTATGTTTTGTTGCAGTTTCCTTTGCAGTAATCCAACTGCAAAAATAAGTAGCCTAATTGTGCTCAAAAACACACACCTATAAAGTTTACTCAAAATTAAAATTCTCCTGAAATTACTGGTCATCAATTCACTCATCAGTCATTCAACAAATAATAAGTAGGTATCAATTAATATGCCAGGAAAAATCTTACACACAGAAAATGCATTAATACAAAGCACAACAAAGTGCCTGGTTGGTGGAGAGAGTCAGGCAATAGACAAGAATCACAGAAACCACTTATACTATGGTCCAAATATTGTGTCACACTCCAAATGCATATATTGACATCCAAACACCTGAAATGATGAGGTTTGGTGGTCAAGGTTTATCACTATGATTAGCTGAGGGGGGTGCAGTCCCAGGGAACAAGATTTGTGCTTTTAAGAACAGTTGCTTTCCCCAGACATGCTGTCTACTGGTCCTTTATAGTGAACCTCTTTAGAATGGAAAGACAACCAGCCAAATAGCTCAGTGGATTAAAGCACCTGCAAGCAGGTGTAGGGGCTGGAGGTTTCGATCCCCCGGCCTGCAGTGCTGGCCCCGCCCCTGGAGAGTGCTGAGATGGCAAATGAGACTAGGCGTGGTGGCGGGCGCCTATAATCTCAGCTCTTGGGAGGCTGTAAACAGGCGAATCACTATGAGTCTAATCTAGTAGTTAGACTCTAATCACCCTGTAGACCCTTCCCTACAATACAAAAAAAAGAATTGTAAGAGATCATTTTTCTTTGTTTAAAAGCCATTTAATCTATGGTTTTTTGCTTGAGCATTCATCAAGAAAAGTATTTCCAAACATGCTCAACCAATGCATGTCTATTATTTTCTCATTCATAAGTTCTACACATAAACACCTCAGTTGGCATAAAATGTACATTATGAATAAAGATAGAGACAGCAAGTACAGAAGTTCAAAATAAGAGCTTCCATAGAAGGAGGAATTTTAGATTTCCCTCTGGCAGCTCAACCAGGTGGACAGTCTCCACAGAGCCACAGGTATGTGTGTACATAAATATGATGTGCGGGAAGCAAAGGGATGGAGTTGTTTGGGCAGCCGCTCAGATCACTGTTAAGTTTCGCAGCGCCCAATGTGAGGGAGAGACTGAAGGGCCAGGATTTCCAACAGCAGAGCTGTCCAGACTGAAGGGGGCGCTGAATCTGAGGAGGGAGGCTAAGCCTGTTGTGTCCGAAAGACAAGCAAATTAGCTGGGGCCGGATGCTGAAGCAGAGACTTTAAAGAGGTCGATGTGGAGGTCAAGGGCCAGCGCAGGGACCCAGAAGAAACCCCAGCCTGCATGCCTGTCTCCTACAATCACCCAGTCCCTCCTTACAGTGTTCCTCTTAGTACCTGCTTGCAGAGCATAATGATCACGTTCATCACAGGGAATTGGTGCCGGGACGTAATGCACAAGGCATCTTAGTTCTTTCTATGGCCCCTGGCCTCCCTTTCCTCCCCTAGGCTCCATCTCTATGTCCCCTTCCCATTTACAAAGGGTCTACCTCCTTGTATTCCATTAACTGTCTTTGATTTTACTGCTTATTTTGCTCTTTGACTACTTTGTGCTTTAAGAGAAACCCTGTGATTTTTAAAGTTGTGTGTTCGATTGGTATTACTCAACATTATAGTCTTGACGGGCATCCATCTTCCTGCAAAAGGCTTTAATTTACCCTCCTTATGGCGGAGTACTACTCCCTTGGTATAAACACCACATTTAAGTGACCTCCTGAGTTTTCTCAGTTAAACAGTCCCAGAGTCAAAATTCATGTCCTGAGCCAACAAAAAAGCCCAGGCAGCCCCAGGCCTCCTGAGTCACACACACGCTCCAGCCTTGTCCCTAAGAGAAGTGAGTGCTTGGAGAGAACACAGCCCTAACTGGGAACTCCACCTCCCTCCTTCTGTAATTGTGTTGAGCTCAGTTACAAGGGGAGACAGAGTGGTTCTGGAGATTCATTTGTCTTGCTTTATTTTTATTGATGTGTCAGTCTCTATGTTCATTGTGTACAAGTCAAATTTGTCCCCCAAATGATTTTCAACTTTAAAATGTGATCTAGTACTACCACTGTGGATATCAGTATGGGAGACTCATGAAAGAAAATGAAACTAGAAATTCCATTTGACTCAGCTATTCCATTTCCAGGTATCTTCTCAAAACAGTTAAAGAATCGTATTACAGAGATACATGCACAGCCCTGCTTACAGCAGCAGAATTCAAAATTGGCAAATCTTGGGTGCAGCCTACACACCCGTAAGTAGAAGAATGGATAAGAAACCATGGCCCTTGCACATTCAGAGGACTGCTCCACCAGGGAGTAAGAGCCCCTCGAGTTACTTGTGGGAAACTGGTTGCACCTCAAGGCCATGACATGAATTCAATGAGACACGCAAGCGTAAGTCTCATAGGATTTTGTTTACTTAAGAAACCCAAAATATATATTATAGAGCAAAATAAAACATAATAGGAAACTGGTAAATCGATGTTTTGCAAAAGGGAAAAGGACTCAGAGATGGAGTGGGGGGAGAGAAGGTGGCTAAAAGAGAATACGGTTGTGCTATGCACTATGACCACAATCATAATGTACTGAAAATATGTATTGATGACATTTTTAAAATTAATAATAACCAGCCTTTACTTATTCTGGTGATATGGCCTGGGCTAACTTACGTCTAAGGGACTTATACTAAATAGCAAAATCTAAATGGAGTTCATTGACATAGGATGGGCCATAGCGCCTCTCCTAGGTGAGACACATGATCTGAAGGTTAATCTTAGCAACTCAAAACCAAGCTGGGGACTTGGGGAGACTGAATTCAGCTTTGAAATATTGATGACGATCCTTGTGACAACACGGCTGAAGGAGGCCCTCTGTCTCCAGGTCAGCTTCTCCCTATTCATTCCCTCACAGTGACTTTGCATCACCAGCCTCTCACTTCTGTCTCTTCTGGACTACAGTGTAGCCACCTGCGTCTCATGTACTAAATCAAGGGTTGTCCAGGAAAGAACTCAAGTGAGATGAGCTCTCAAGTAAACAGGAGCACTTACCCGATTCCAACCATCGTGGGCCCTGTGGTGACAGCAGGCAGGAGATCAGAGGGTGGGAGGAAGGAAGTGGATGCAGGAATGACGCAAGCTGCAGGGTGATGCAAGAGGAGGGAGAGGACTAGACCAGTGAAACACTGTACCACCCAGGGCAGTGACCAGAGAGTGGGCACGAGGCCTCACACTGCATACGCAGGATGGAGCGTGAAATCTCAAGAGTTCACACACTGCCATTTTAGCCGATAAAGTCGTCATATATTAAACTCATCTATAACATTTCTATTCACGTAATTAAGTGGGCTTATTTGTTGTGTTGAAAGCATAACAAGGCCTTTGCAAAACTGTATCAAGTACTATACTTTTGCAGGCTATTGCATAAAGGAGACGCAGCGGCTATATATTACAGGCCTCCTCTACCCAAACTGTTATTCCATGATTAGAGAAAGGGGTAATTTGCTTAGGCTTTACTGAATTAAGTACTAGAGGATTAGTTTGTTAAGTACTGTATTTGTGATAGGAAAGTGAAAGGAACAAAGATTTTTTTTCTGCAAGAATGTCTTAGGGATATATCAGGTGTCATTTACTCAGCAGTAAAATCTGTGCCTGCATGTAATTTGAAAGTAAGAAATGATTATTTCATCTGGTGTAAAATTGGCAGACATTGTCAATCAGGACATATATTTTATGGGTTCCAAAAATAGTGCAAGGAGTCTAATTTCAGAGTGGTTTATTCTCATTCTTAATTTTTTTAAAAAAATCTATTTTACTGAAAATAAATTTTTAAGCTCACCATAGATGAAGTCTTTAAAATATTTGGAATAGAATATTTTCAGACTTATTAATAATTTCAATTTAACAATGGCAATTTTCAATGCAGATTCATAATTTAAAAGATATTTTAGATATACCACTTCAACCATGATAATGCTATAATAAAAGTTAACTTCATTTTATAAATGCAGACAATTCCTCTTACACAGATACATTATTTAGTGCCTATTATGTTTTACAAGGCATTGTTTAATTCTTCTAGCATTCAATCTGTAAGGCAGAAATTACAAATGCCATTTGTAAGTGAGGAACCTAACCCTTAGGGACATTTGATTCCTTTTCCTTTAATTACAACACCTATGTGTTCTATTCCACCTCTGGTTTTCACCCACCAAACAACTTCTCAGTTTCTCCTTGGCAGATCAGTGAATTCCAAGCATGAAGGCATCACTAATCCCAGGGTTCTTTCTGATAAATTAATAAAATGACTTTAGCACTTCCTCTTTGGTTTAATGATGGTGGACATACATTGGCTTCCAATAAAAACAAAACATAGAAAAAACTTGAATTTGTTGCACACTGAAATGTACAGCTAAAATGAACTTATTTGAGTAAACTGTGAATATCTAGGTTTGACACTTAATCTTGACCATGAACTTGATTATACTAAGAGATGCCTAGAGCGGTGAGTGGGTCATGGGGCACTAAGCTCCTCGATGGATTAGCGCATTCATGAGCTTCCCGCTGAATGGACTTGTCTCAGTTACTTTTCTCTCATTGCTGGGACAAAATACCCACCATCCATAATTAAGGAAGGAAAGATTTACTTATCTCACAGGTAGTAAAGTTTTCAGTTCATACTCAGCTGGCTTGTAGGCAGCCTAGCGCATGGCAGAGAGCAAGCTTTCATGGAGGCAGAAAACAGCAAAACAGCAAGAGCAAATGGGAGGAGTAGCGACAATAATGGCAACAGAGCAAGTCTGTCTCCCTTATGTTGCACTCAGGCTATCCGCCCCAGGCTGGGTACACACATAGTCCAGAAACAATTACACCCATAATCCCAGCACTGGAGCATGAATTACTCACAAACCCTAGAAGCTCACCCCTTGGCTGCATGAGGCTTTGGGAGAACAACTGGACACAAATCATATTAGGGCTTTTAGCAGGAGGTAGGCCATGAGGTCATGACTTTGACTTTGAGTGATACAAATCTTCTTAACATCCTTCTCCACTTCCTGAATTCCTTGAAGTAAGCAACTTTCCTGGGCTTCATCTCTCCACCATAATGCTTTGCTTTGGAGACAGGCAACCATGAACTAAAATCTCTGCAACTGTGAGTCCAATTTTGATTCCTTCAAATGATCAATGAACGTCAGCTATTTTGTCCTAGGAAAATTTACGTGAGTAACACACTATGTAGTTAACAGTTTAACCAAGGTGCATAGTTTCTCAAATATACCATTATAAATAGTCATTAGAGTTATATTTTATCTGGTTTATCTTGTAATAGTATACAATTATTTACCGTGGTACCTTGGTTCATGAATTTGAGTTGATTTATAATTTGGGGGAAGATGATTTATAATTTGGGGGAAGATAATTTGGGGGAACACCTAGTGGTGTTTGCTTGGAAAAAATGGTTTCCGTCATGTTTGCCACTTGATGTGGTGTTTGTAAAGAGAAGCAACAAAACTGCAGAGCAGTTTTGTTGAGAATTGAATTGTTTGCATTCATAAACCAGCCATCCATGAACCGAGGTATTATAGCATTTAACTCCTTTAACCTATTTTTAGTGATTTTCAAGTACATTTCAGGCTTACTCTAGAAATAAGGATAGCAGGTAAGCAAAAGTCCAGCCCTAAAACTCTCATAGTCTAGGTAAGTGCTATGCCAAATAGCTGATTCCTCTCTCTGCTTATGTTAACTGTGGTTCAGTTTGAAACTAACCGTTGGTTGTATAAGCTTCCCTGGCTAGCTGGAGAAAATGGTATAAAGCAGCAGAAGGCTTCTGTCATTCAGACAAGGTTTTCCCATCTGTAGATAGATCTGTACACACAATGCTAACAGCAACATACACAAAAAAGAGATGGCTTCATAGTCATTCTTTGGGCTTTCCTGCATCATTACAGATTATAAATAGATAAGAGTTGGATGACAGACATTGACAACAGTTTGTTTGAATACAGTGGGATCGCTGTACACCTACTCTTGTACAAGAATGCAAGAATGTATAATAAATTTAATGAACAATCTACTCCCAGCAATCTTTGGTGAGTAGAAATGAAATTCTATGTATGTAGAAGTCAAATGTGGAAATATATCAGTGTGAAAATGCATATAGCAAATGTATCAATGCTAATTGCTACATTTCTAATTCATAAAACATTGTTTTTCAAAGAAAATTAACTGAAATGTGTGTTCAGAAAATCTATCTAGAGTATACTATGTAAATAATTTCAATTGGGGTTTAATCCTAAACTCACAATAGCAGTATATTAAATAGTAACTACATACAATTATTAACCTTGAGAACTGTATTTTATTGACCCTGATTAATGTCAGAACTTTTTGTTAAAGTTAAAGAATAACAAACAGTCTTATTAGTTTGGAATAATTTTGAATGATACTTTGAGTCTAGGAAACCTTACTCTAGTCACCCCACACATTAAACCAGTTCACTGAAAGTTAGATGATATAAACTAAGAACCTAAATTAAGAATCTACTTCACTTTATGAGAGAAGGGTTTTATTAAAAGCACTATTGCTTTCAATGTTGTTGAGTAGAACCTCAATAATCTGGTACAACTTAATGACTGATCTGCTACTGCTACACTGCATTCTTCCAAGAACTTCAAACTTTTCTGAGCATTCATGGTTTGTCAAGTACTTTCAAGCTGAAAGGACTCTAAACTTAGTGAAGACAAGGGTTTGTGTGCTTCTTGAAGACTTACGCCAATACCTGAAATGTGGATGGTCTTGGGTTGTTATTTTTATATCAATGGATGAATGAATCTTGTACTTTGCTTCAAACTCCTCCATACATTTGGGAAGGTGACCTAAAATGTGTTTTTTCCCCTTTTCTTATGTTTGAATTTAATCAAGAGATTTTGTACATTTCCCCCAAATCATGTAGAAATTTAATATAAAAACCCAGTCTTTTTCTGGGGCCTAATAAAGGACCTTAAATCAGGGGCCATTTATCAATCAGTTCACTTTCTAGAACTTACTACTGCACTGCGCACATAATAGACATCCTATAAATGTTTGACAAATGCATCCCCATATGCCGTTGGCATGCATTTCCTTTAATTTATATATGAACGCCAGCTGGATTTTTTTTCCTTCTTTTAAAAAATTTCTCCCTTTACAAATTCTGCCAAGAGCATAGTCTAAAAGCTGTGGAAGTAATACACATTTCATAAATTCCACTTAAAGGTTTGAATTTCTTTCAGGTGATTTTCATCAGCAGTGTGTTTATTCTTTAAAGTCACTCTTTTGTTTCTATAAGTGAAATTGATTTTCTTTCTATATTGACTATAAAATGGATGACATATCCTAAAAGGGATGAGATAGAAACAATTTTCTGGAACCCAAGTTGACCGTTGAACATTTGCTTCTTGAGTGGGTTTCTCATTGCAGCTTTCTCTTAGGCATCATTTTAATAGAATAAAAGAATTTGAGATCAAATATCTTTTTCAGAGTAGTTGGCAAAACTGGTGGAAAAGCTTCGTGGGCTTAATTTTGTTTAAACCTATATTCCATTTGTTCTGTGCTCACATTTATTTTGAAAATTTCATTGTGTCTTTAGAAGGGGACAAAAAAGTGAAGGAGAGAAAAATAGGAATTTCTGATGTGAAGGATTTGCTGTATGTGGGGGTACCGTACAGGGCGATGGCAGTGTGTCAGTCAAATTAGCAGATAACACTGCACTCTTTAAGTCAATTTATGAGTGAGATGAATCTAAAACCTTATTCTGGGGATGGAAGATGCCTACATAAACAGGGAAAAAACATGTCAATAATCTTGAATTAATCACTATTAAGAAAATGACTAGATGGAAAGGCAAATAATAATGGGAGTACTGACCATTGCCATAATTAAGAGCAGAGCTCTGATCAAGAACATCGTTCAATTGAATCCTTGTATCCATTCTCAGGTCAGTCAGTATTATTTGAGAAAATTATCTATATCTCTTTGTATGCAGATTTCTTATTACAAATAAAGTATTATATTTTACAGTATTTTTAGGGTCAGATAGATTTGGCTGTAGAGATGCTAAACCTACAGACACAAATTAAGACTTCATTGTACGTTATTAAATATCTTATGCATTATGCATTATGCATATATTTATTTGATAAACGTTTTCGGACACTTACTAGGTCTAGAAATTAGGATAAATGATCAAACCTCATGATGTGATAAGAAACCACTTAGTTTTAAAAATAAAAATTACAGTAAGACACATATTGCCATTAGTCCCCTTCAAGATACTCCACTTCACACTTCTCATCCTTGCCACTTCTATAGTGGTTCTGGAAGTCCTCTTTAGTGAGGGCTTTCATCTGGTGTGTTTGAAAATATGTTGAATGCTGTTGCTGTGTGTCATCAGGGAAAACATTGGCACATAAAAACAATATGGTGTGTCTTCACCCACCTTATTCACTAGCTCTGGAACCGTACAACCTCTGCTTCTTCAACAAAGTCAAAATAACCATGATTTAGGACACTGAGTCAATCCTGAGAATACAGCTAAATGTACAAAAGAAGGCATCCAGAATGCTACAGAGTTGTAAGGATGGTGGGATCAGTGTGTTCAAAGTGATAAGGAGCATTTTATGAAGGGTTAGTGGCAATGCATCTTTTATTGTAATGCACTTTTTTGTTTAAACTTTCAACATGTATTCCAATCACAACTTTGTATAGTGATAAACAGTTAAAAATCTCTACTCATAGAAACTCAATCCCTAGAAGATGAAATAAATTAGTAGTTGAAATCTAGACTATATTTGACAAATATTATATATGTAAACACAGAGGAGGAATGCTTCACCCAGCAAATCTTCCTGGAGGGTATGATTCCTCCTACATAATGCAATGGTTCCTTGCAGAAGACAGAGCACAGACACAATCATGTCTTGGGGTTTATCTTACTTTTCTTTCATTAAGGAGACAAAATACTTGAAACCCAAAGTTAAAGGAGGAAAGGTTTGTTTGTATATTTCACAGTTTATGGAGGTTTCAGCTCATAATCAACTGGATCCAAAGCAGAGCAACACAAATAGAGGGGCAACAGTTCATCGTGGTAGAAAACACCAGAAGCCACAGTGGAGAGAGACCTTAGTAACATCTCTCTGCCCCCTTTACGTCATGTCTAGACTGCTGGATTAGAGTAGTGTCAAACCAATCCGTGGACTGATTTGGAGATCACACACTCTTAATCCCATCATCACACACTCTAGATTCAGCTGCCTCCAAAGCAGCCCAAGACTGAATGAGGCTTTAAGGGGACATCTAGACACAAACTGTAACAGGACTGGAAGATGAGTAGTGGGCAAGAGTTGGAGCATGGATGAAACAGGAAGAGATGGATACAGGATGACTACCTTGTGTTTCACTATTATTGTGTACCAGGTCCATCTGAAAAGCATTCAAATTTTTCATATTAGCATGACAGCTTACAAATTTGAAAGACTTTGAATTAAGATACAGCAGCTCAGATTCTAAGCATGGCTCCAAATATTTGGATTAAAGGTAAATAATGGAAGTTGAGATAAAGACTGGGAAGGAAAGAGAAATACAAAATATTGAAGTGATTATTACACGCTGCAGAAAAGGCCAAACTGGGCTGATGATACAGGGACACATACAGGGTCAGAAGAGAGCTTTTGCTTTATTTCAATCATTTATTTTTCTTAAACAAGAAATGCGTATGTCTTTATACTGAAGGTAAACCAGGAAGAAGTATAAGATAATAAAGACAAATGATAATTTATGGCCAAAGAGACCAGACAACAAGAGTAAAGAGCACAGTGAGAGGATTAGCCTTACCAATAACAAGGTCAAAAATAAAATGTTTATCTTACCCTATTTTATCTTTTGTAAAATAATGGTGTATGACATATAAATATGTGAACAATAAGTTAGTGAGCAAGCATTAGGCCCTTAAAATGGTTCTCAGAGTGTACTAGGTATGAAATACAGAACAATGGGATACTTTTCCAAAGAGTATGGAGCCAGTGAACACTTTAACAGGATACAATCCTACCACCAAGACTGGCAAAAGCACAAAGAGGAGAGATATTCCTCAGTGAGTGATTTGTTTCATTACCAGGGCATCTCACCTGGGTTTTCTAATCAGTAATATGTGTCTAAGGGACATAAGTTGGATCTAATTTCCAAGAATGCACTGAGAATAACACCTCAATGTTTGAATTACAATAACTGCTATTTCCCCTTGGCAGTATGGACAAAAATAAGAAAAAATGATTTCCTAAGCACTTGAATTTTTTCTTATTCAATACATAAGACATATTCAGATTAAAAATACAGACCTTAACTGGTTAGAAAAATATATTTCAACCTAAGGGTACATCAACAAGAATTTATATTCTGTCTTCAAAAAGTATGTGTCTTTTGAAAAAAAAATATATACAAGGGTTTGTTCTTGATATTTCCTCCATTTAAAATCAGATTTATAGAAAAGAAAAGTTGGTTTTTAGACTCACTAATTATATTTCAATATTTTTATCTCTCATTTCTTAGCCCTTCTAATGTGAGTTTATGTTACTTTTCAAACTTGAAGTTCTCTATGCATTTACCAAATTAATTTTAGAAGAATAGTGAACTGATTTTAGTGAATCTCACATTGTAATATTAATTAGCCAGTCCTTGTCACTTTATTTGTAAATGTCTACAATCATTTTAGAACCAATAAAATTATCATGAAGCTAGTTTAAGAGCCAGTCTAAGTATATACATTTAAATTATGATATAGAAACTATATATGTAATTTTCTTTCTTTTCTGGAACTAATAAACCATTTTTTAAAATCTAGACAAAATATAGCAGACCATCCTTTTCAGAGCTGGAACTCTGTGCATCAAAATTCTGCCACTGCGGAGAGAACGAAGTCAGCACAGTGGTCCTGGGAGTCACTGCGCATTCCACCGGAAGCACATGTTGAACCACAGAGTGAGGAGGAATGCGACCCGAATAGTCTTGGGGGTTCCCTGAGCGTAGATTACATTACTTGGTGAGTAGAGATGCTGAATCAGCTTGATGCTTCAGAATTACAGAAAAATAAATAGTTAAAAGGGGGAAAAAAGAAAAAGATTCATCCGGAAATCCGTAGAGGTGTGCTTGCTTCCACAGATACAGGGTGAAGGCCATGCCAAGGAGCTGTGGGCAGAATGGCCCTGGATCCCTAGTCAACTGAGGGGCAGAACACATCGGAGCACGCACTCAGAGCATTCAGGAGAAGCAGCGGAGGTACCCCACGGCTTTACCGAGAGTGAAATCTATGAAAGACTAGTGTGCGGCTCTGCCCCCAAAGGGTTAAAAATGCACCCAGAGCATCTCATTGCACCTGAAGCAACTACCAGCCAAGAAGACTATTACTAATTACCAGTAACAAAGAACAATGCAAACATTGCACACCAGCACTCACCATATCTAGCACTCAATCCAAATTACCACGTGTACAGAGAGAGGTAAGCAAAACGCGCCTGGAGACACAGTCCAAAGGCTAAGCTAAAGAAATGGAAGGAAAGGGGAAATAAGAAAAAAAAAATGTCAAAATGGCTATAAGGTGCTTTAACTGTGTCAATTCCTTAAATGAGAAGAACAGATCACAGAACATAAACAATATAATATCTTAACTGAAAGTTAATACGTGAAATAAATACTGGGATTAAAAAATTGGAAACAGCTAATAGAAGAGAAAGACAGCAGAAGAAAGTATCCATGAAATTGAAGGAAGGAAGCAACAGAGATTATGCAAAAGGTCCAAAAACAGAATGAAAGAGTAAAACCAAAGTTCAACAAGGATTCAACTAACTATGGAATAATTTCAAACAGTTTAACAGAAAATGCCACTGAACTACCAAAAGTAGGGATCTGGGAATGGAAATACACTTTTAAAAATAGACAAATATTTCTGTCATTTGGTAAAACATGTATGCCGACCCTTCTAAGAGACTCAGTGGAAGTATAGCAAAACATCATAATCAAATTTCAGAAAATGGTTAACAGAAATGGAATCATAGAAGATGGAAGATACATCATTTATATTTAAAGAAAGACACAAATAAGATACCAAGCAACCTAAAGAGAATATATTTTTAAATTTCTGAAAGAAGCTAAACTTAGAATTCTACATGTAGTCTGTGTACCAAAAATGAAAAGAAAATTAAAGTGATTGAAAATGACATGTTACTAGGGAGACTATTATAGGCAAACAATTAGCTATCATACAGAGAGAGAGAGAGAGAGAGAGAGAGAGAGAGAGAGAGAGAGAAAGAGAGAGAGAACAGGGACAAGACATACATAGAGAATAGAAAACTAAGTAAGAATAGGTATTAGAACAACCGAATGCCCAGTTATGAGAAGGAAACCATCCCAATCCCCTGAACAGGTAGAGAACATTCAGCCAACGTTGCTGCGTGTCCTGACACAGAACTGGTTTGATGACATCAGCTCAGCAGCTCAGCAGACCCCAGCACCTCACGTGGCAGGAGCCAGGGTGCTATACAATGGAATCATCCTCAACTACAATTATTGTAAGTCAGTGAAGAAAGGGAGATGTGTGTGCATGTTGTTACTACTATTGTACTGCTATTGTACTGCCATGAATTTTTCATTAAATAAAGGGAAAAATATCTATCTGAATACATGCAAGAAATAAGGTGTGTGAAGAAGTAGGTTCAAAGGGCCCCTCTGTGTGTTGGAGGGAGTGGTGAACACTGTGCCAACAAAGGAACCAGAGAAGGTGCTCAGAGAACACAAAAGCAGTAGGAGCCTGCAGAACAGAAATGGGGCTCTAGAGACACCGTACTTTAGGTTTGGGAAGGAAACACACAACCGATGTACTTCTGGACTGTCTTCCCTGGAAATAACTATTCAAAGCTTGAGGATTCATTTTGAGTAAAGGCAAAGGGAATAAATGAGACTTTTACCTGATAAATATTGGAAATAGATACATACAGATATAGAGATAAACATAAGCATAGAAAGGCAGAGAGATAGACTCAGTACTAGCAATAGCTAGAGGTAGATAAGTGACAGAAAATGGATAGATAGATAAATAGATAGATAGACAAGAAAAAAAGAGTATGCCAGAAAACAATCTGAATAAATCTAAAAATCACTCTCATTACACCTATTGTCAATCTGAAACACCACTTTCGCTAACTCCCTTCCAACATGGATGGTTTGCTCATATTATAATGCCTGTGAACCTCCATGTAGGTCAGAGGAATCCATTGGAATGGAAAGTTTCCATAGCTCTTTATGGATTTAATTTTTGCCATAGAATTTGCACTTTCTTTGGAAAAAAATGGTCCATATTTCTCAGAAAGTTTAATCCAATCTCTAAAGCCCCTATGCATGTAAAGAAATGCTACGCTAGTCCTTTCGACTTAAAAATATCTTTGTTTAGTATGAAATAAATCTTTACAGCCTGTGGGTGATGATAGAGGAGTTTTACACTGTCCCTTGCAGAGATCTTCATAGTTCCTATAATCATGTATTTAAAATCCCTTTTGTAGAGGCACCTGACAGATGTTCTATGTGACACTGACTTTCCTAAGAAAAGAGTGAAGCCAAGTTACCAGTTGCCAACCTCATGTAATTTGTTGAGACATAAATCAATTCCAATAAGGATATTAGGGAGGAGAAAAGAGTGTTTTTATAAACTGTAGAGAAGTAATAGTTGAGGAAATAACTTGAAATGGACTGAGGATTATTGGAGCCCCTGGGAGACTTGGAAGTGAAATATGTGCTCCTTGAAACCTCGCTCAGGTCTTTAGTCTTCTTTAAAGTGTTCTATGGTTCACTGGAAACCCCACCCCTTTCCTCTCCAACACTATTAATAACACTACTTTGCTGGTTTTAGGGCTTTGAGACGTGGATATAAATGCTTGTTACTGCTGTTCACATGGGAAAACTAGGTCTCAGATACAATTGGAATCAGTTCTTTGCTGGCTACGAGTATGCCTGTCCTTCTAGGACACCTATCGCTTTCTGGGCTGGGCACGTGTGTGTGAGAGAGAGATCTGTGCTCCAAACAGAATGTCGTGGATAAAATAGCTCATTTACTGTCTTCCCTTTAGTCCACGTCAGTAAGTTTTCTTAGCTTCCTTTCATTTCCTCAGGTATTAATTGGGTTTCTCCTGCCTTGAGCCTGGTCAGATCTCCCCACTTTTACAGGGTGTAGTGATAAGATTTCATTAGTAGAATTCCCTTCGGATTGATTTCCTCGGGGAAAATCAAGCTGATCTTGTGTTGAAAGATCAGACTCACAGACCTCTTGTTATTAGCCTCCTAACACAAAAAAGATCGCAGGAGCGTATCTGAAACTGAAATACCCTGTGTGTGGAAAGAGAGAACCTTTAGCTTGGAACTGAATTTGTGTACACAAAGCTTCCACATGGAAAGAAGAAAAACCAAAGGGCGGTCCTGGGGTGGCTGTTCCAACAGAGTTGCTGGCACACATGAAATAGAAGTCAAAATCAAAGTCCTGGGCTGGAAGTGAAGCCAAGTCAATTTCTAGGTGTCAGAACACAAACCACAAAGAATCTACTTCAGAAGATTTCAGAGTTGGAACCTTGGATGAGAGTCAAAGTTTGTGGCCTCAAAGAGAAAGGAAAGGTAAGAAACAGTTCTGAGACAGCCAGGCAGACGGGCCTGAGAAAGACAGTGCAGAGCTGTGGGGACTTGATTCTGGTAGGTTCTGTGGGCAAGGGATTGCCCTAAGGGTCTGGCACTCAGATTAATAAGGAGCAGCAGATCGTAGCTCATGGGTGTCTGCTGGCTCACATCTGCTTTGCAAGACTGACCTTCATAGTCACTTTCCCTTCCAAAGTGTGTTTGTCTTTTCTTTCCTTTGATATATTTTATTTATTTTAATCAATTAAGCTTATGGCTACATTTTAGATATACATAATTATCACATTTGTAATAGGGAATTGGAACCTGTACGTGATATATCTTGATTATTCATTTTTTCCCATTTCCTTCCCCTCCTTCCACCACCTCTTCCCTCCTTATTTTCAAAGCTTTATTTCCACCTTTCTTCATTCAGGCTCCTGGAAAGACTGCTCCCTGGTCACCCACTCAGCCAAGAGAAGGCTCCATCCTGGAGTAGTGTGAGTTCTGTAGCAGGGCACCTTGGGCACCATGGTGACAAGAGCACTGGGGTTCCTGGGGCAGGCACTGACATAGGACTGTAAGCCTTCTTCAAGGCAGGGAAAAGCCCACCCACCTAGAGCCTCTTGAGGACTCCAGAAACAGGTGGGTTTTTTTTTTCTAAACTGTTTTGTCTTCAATAAACTAAGGTCTTTACCAGCTCCCTCCCTCACCACTGTCACAAAGTACAGTATGATGAAGTACAGAATTGTCTCTTCCTCCTCCTTATGTATTCTATGAACACTTTGTACTCATCTTTCTTTATTTTATCTTTCTTCTGTTGGATTTAAGCTCTCTCTTTCTCTGTCTCTTTCTCTCTGTGTCTGTCTCTGTCTGTCTGTCTGCCCCCCCCCTCTGGAAACTCAAAAATTTACCAGCACTATTAATGGAACATGAGACAAAGGGAGACACAAGGCCTGACTTTCTCACTCTCTTCCACTCATATGTACTAATTGATTCTCACAATTATCTGAAGAATAGTATCATCCTTATTGTGGCTTGAAGGAATGGAAGTACAGAGGCCAGAAAAGTTAAGCATGTTGTCCAAGGCAATAGAGCTCTCAAGAGACAGAGGAGGATTTCACACCCAGGTTTGTTTTGGAAGCTAGCACTCAGTTCCTTTTATTTCTTTGAATGCCCACTTGGCTCCTTCAGCCCCCTTTTCCTTTCCTTGGGGCCAATTAGATGGTTCAAATTATATTAAACATGATTAATTGGAAA
>NDGN011323167.1:0-18479 GCA_002564285.1 Tympanoctomys barrerae
AAATTCTTTTTGCCACGTTGCTGGAGCTGAACCAAGTGTTCAGTTCCACAGGCTTAGAAGTTTAGAAGCATCAGGAGTGATAAGAGAAGGTAGTGGTGGAATTTTGTAAGCTTCAAGTCAGGCAGGGCAGTGATATTGGGTAAATGCCTTATCTTCTCTGAGTTTATCTTCATGTTTGTAGAATACAAACAGGACTAATTATATATGTTCCATATTTACAGTAAGGCACACAGGTGTTTCTAAAAACCACCTCTTATTTCCAGGTTGCTCAGCAAAAACCACGGAAGTTGTGAGAAAAGAAGCCAGAAGGGCAATATTCAGGTCTGTAGTATATAATTAAAAAGATAGAATCTCAAAAAAAAAAAAAAAAGGAATTTCATACATGTTACATGGTTATGAAAATACATTCATACTTTGATAAGTGTAGCACTTGACCTTGGAAAAGGTCTTTGGAAATGGATAGTGTAATAGAAACTGTCCCCCACCCTCTGCCAGAATACTTAAGTATCTTAGCTGCCCAGTAACAGTTCCTGTTCCAGTTCCGGTTGCTTCTGGTCTCTTGGCAATGGCTGGTCTCTGTGATCCACAGTGTATAACACTGTGCACAGTGTATCCCAACTCACAAGCCGTTCTGCTTCTGCACTTCCTGCTTGTTTACCTCATAAAAGACCTAGACCACCAGAGATCAGGGGCTGATGTTCTGGGAATGAACCCAAAGAGTGCCTGTTGGCGTAGTAAATCTCCTTCCAAGTCCTGGGCATCACTTGGGTGATTCTGCTTGCCCTTGCAACGTTAGAAGGACTGCCTTCAGGAGTTATTGTGAAGTGGGAGGAAGAAGGTTATTTGAAATCCAACTGGAAGTATGCCGTGGTTCAGATAGAAAACGTTCCTTAAAATTCTGATGTTTGGAGGAGGAGCCTAATGAGAAGGCCCAGGTCACAGGGTGTGCCACATGCTTGCCCTCGGCTCCTCCCTTCTCTCCCTGCTTCCTGGCTGCCACGTGGCAAGTGCCTCTCATTGAATTATGGAGCTGTGCCTTGGAGCCATCCGATCACGCACTGAACCCTCTAGAAACTGTGAGCTAAAGTAAACCTCTCTTCCTTTAGCTTGCAGGTATCTGGTGCTTTGCTCCGGTGACAGGACAGTGAAAATACAAAAAGTGAATGCAGGTGTTTGGGAAAGCAGCTCACAGCACCCCTGGGGACTGGCAGCTCAGAGGTGTCTGGGGGTGAGCGTGCTTGCTTTCCTGGGTCCCCCTGGGACTCCACTGGGTGCCACGTTGTGTTTTCAGCTACTATTTTTTATAGATCAGATCTCGTGTCCACAAATGCTAAGTCCATGTTATGCCGAAAATGTACCCAACGTGATGCGACCAATGATTATTTTTTAAAACAAGCATTATAGTAGGGCAGGCTATGAAGATTCAGTAAGCTGATGTTGATAAACATATAGCACATACTTGGTGTCCTTGCTTTTTCATTTCAAGGGTGACAGTTAAACTGGCTCATGGTTGATCCCAAACTCAGCGGGGCACTGGGAGAACTCGTCCAACCCTCTGTTGCTCTAGATGAACACCAACAATGTGACTCTAAGGGCTCTCCTGCAAAGCTAATGGACAGCTCGATGCATTTGTTAAATGTTTGGACATTAGACCTCTGTCCTTGCCTACAACAATATCATTTCCTATAAAGATATCAACAACAAAGACAGGAAACACCATCCTTTTCTGTAAGTCCAAGTTGAAAACCAATTCTGTAAGAAGCAGGAATTTAGCTGATTCGGGGGAAAATTGGTTCTACAATTCACATTGCTTGATTAGCACAAGAGGAGGACTGCCGGGTCTCTCTCCTGAGCATATTAATAAGTAATAATAGATAACATGCACAGAAAGGCTTTCTCTGTGTCTCGTATTATAAGAGCTCTGGATATATTAACTCATTTAGGATTCAAATCATTCTCTGCAGTTGCTTTTCAAGTCTTGATGTTTCTTATCAAATTAGGTAAGTTGAACAAGCTCCGAGAATCAGTCATGTTTCGGATTATCCAGGGAACAAGTTTTCATTGGGCAGAAGACTTAAAGCGTAGACTTTAATCTAACTTGGGCTTTGGAGTTGGACCAGTTTGGGTGGCTCCATGGTGTCTGTGTGCGCTTGGATTTATGCAATCACTTCTAGCTCTCAGTGCCTCTTCTGAAAATGCAGGTGAGTAGCAGCCATCTACTGGTGCTATAAAAACTGAGATGAGGGAGTAGCGTGGTGCAGAGCACAGAGTCTATACTTCATTAACGGTCACTGTTATTTATATAAGTATAAAGCACTTTATTATGAGTGTGGAGCCAGTTGATGTTTATGTTTTAGCCATATGGTCATATAATCCAGCTGTTGGAAATAGTAGCAGGAAAACCAAAACCTTGGAGCTTGGCCCCCGAAGGCTTGAAGGCTCTGTACCCTGAGTTTTTCTCTTTGGGATCCTAACTCATAGAACTCTTCTATCACTGTATCATCAGGACGCCTCAGACGTAGCTGGTGACCTGAAAGCATTTTGCTCTTGATCTGAAGATCGATCTTGCCCAGTGGTCTGTGTTACTGCCACACTCACCAGTGTCTGGCGGCCACGGGAGGTGCCAGCACCACTGCCTCTACTTCCACATCCTGTTGGTTTTCGATCCCCCAACCTGGCTTCTCCTTCAACTGGTTTCCCAAGGATTCCTTTCAAAGCTCCTCCAGGAGCTCCACCTGGTGAAGCCCACTGCCATTTTCCAGCTTGGGGCTTACTGACATCTGGGCAGAGCTCACCACATCTCCCCTGAAATGCTTTCTTCTCCTTTGTTTCCTAACTTCAAAGCCACCTTGCTTTCCTTCCCCAGCTCTGGTCCTTGTCTTTGATACACTTGTTCTCCTTGACAACTTCAAACCCTAGCTTTCCCAAGTTCTCTCCTTCTATAATCTCTTCCCAGACTCACTCACTCCAAGGTGCTCACTACTTTGTTCTCTAGGACTTGCAGGCTGAGACAGCAGAACAGACAAATGGAGCCGAGTCTGGCCTGAGGCCTCGTGGGTCTCCTGGCCATCTTACACCTCATTCAAGCTCAACAATTCCTAAGTGGAGCTCTCACTTCTCATCAGTCTCTTCCTAGGCGGAGCATTGGATACACTGACTTGTGTCCTCAGATTCGCTCCAGCTCACCTACCTCTCTACTGCCGCCAGCCTACTTGGAGCTGCTTTATTTTATCCCCACCTGTCTGCCGCATAAATTCCCCTAGTATCCTGTACCCAGCCTTGTTTTATTCTAACTCATGCAATTTAAGAAGGTAGAACCGTATTTGTTAAATGATTCAATTTTGTAAGCCCCCAATCAAAAAAACCTATACTACATTCCCGATGCACAAGGATCACATTTAAAATGATCACCGTGGATCATCAAGTCCTGAATATTCCAACTTTCCTTCATCGCATTTTCTTTTGTACCATTTCTTTCTTTTTATTCAAGAAATATTGAATAAGTGCAGTGGCATTTCTGCTTACAAAGGCTTTTTTTGGGTGGGGGGAACAATTTGGTTTGCGAAAAGAAGCATTGGACAAAATTTTGTTTTTCTTTGGGACCTCTGCATGGGGTGACAAACACTGTCATGTCCATCTTTCCTGCATGAACACAAGTGTGGCGATCTTTTTTCAACATTGTGGAATGAATTAAATTGGTGAACGGAGGTACCACTGTATAGATTAAGCTTCAGGCCTGTTAGAGTTCTTGAACTTGGCAAACTTTCTACCACGAATAAGTGTTTTGGAAATTTCCATTTAAAAAGATGCCTAGATTTTTTTTTTCCAAGTTGCTAGATACAATCAAATAGAAAAGGCTAAACTGACTTTACTTTCCCTATTTTGAGTAATCTCCTTAATAGCAAGATTCTTTGCTCATAGGTTTTCAGATTTGGGGTTTAGGTCATGGGTTTATGGAAATCTCTCTTCATAAGTACAAACACAGATTTTAGAGCATAAAGTTGGATCAGCCATCAATATAAACCCTCTCTCCTCGCCAATAGAGTCACCCTCAGGAACCGTCCCAGTAAACCCTGCCTGTGCATAGCATCCATCAGCGAGGTTGACATTCAAAACACCACAAAGCTAAGGGTTTGGGTAACAGGAGTTCCCCCACGTTGTACACAGGCACATTTCAATTTTCTGCTGCAGTACTCAGAGAAGATTAGTGTTCATGAACTTAAGACAATTTCAGAAAGGACAGGCAGAGCGAGCAGCCAATTTCCAAGTGACTATCAGGAAATTTGTTATTAATTTTGTCCAAGGTGATGTAATCCGAACATTAGTCACTGACCCCCTTTTCCGAGATAACGGATGATCCATTCACTGCCTCATTCATTGGCCTTTTGTTGGGCTTGGCTCTGCCACCTTTGGGCAGTGTTTGAGGCCTCCTCTGTCCCCTCTCTTGGTGACTCATAGTTGGTGTCCATGTGCCAGAGCCCTGAGAATCCCCCGCTCCTTGGCCTTTCTGTCTCTAGATCAAGGCAGATAGGTCCTAAGCTGTGGACAGGTCCCAAGGCCCTGCCCTTGCCAGTCCTTCTCCTCTCCCTAGCTGCTCCTTGCTGTCTCCCAGGATTAATTCATCCTCCTGGCTTCAACTGCAGAGCCGTCTCTAGGGAACTCTCTTACCCAACTGATTTCTGCCAAACACATGGTCCTTGATCTTCCACCCTCTGGGGACTCCTTCCCCTTGTTTTCAGTTTTCCTTTCCCTCTCTTTGTTTTCCACTAAACTTCATTTCTCCACTACCTCTAATCCCCAGTTCTCCTTCACCCTGATACAAATATGCACCACTCTGAAATTGCAGGTCAGGGCATTGTTTTTAAGTCTTAAAAAAATGGCTTCCTGTTGCTGTCAGAGTTGAGGCTGGAATGTATTCAGTATCAGCAAGAATACAGAGGGTGATAACTTAACCCTCTCCACACCCTCAGGATCCTCTGACCAGCTGCCAACCATGCTGGTTTTGCTGACGTCCCCTGGGCATGCCAACTTGTCCCAACTCATGTCATTGGCAAGCCTAGATCCATGCCTAGATCCTGCTCCGCCCTGGCCGTCCTCTCTTGGGTATGGACCCTGCTCATGGCCTGTACAGCACCAGACACAGTGGCACTATTTTTCAGAGTGTGAAGCAGAACTGAACTGTCCTGCTGAACAGACTGAACAGACTTATCCTGGATCTCCCCATGAAGCTGTGGGGTCCAGGAAGCCAACTGCAATGCCATTCCTGTATGTCCAGAACCTGGTACAGAACGACAATCAGGAAGTTAAAGAAATGAAGGACACCTCACTTCAGAGCCTCCACGACCCCCCCAGATCACGCAACACTCTTGTTACCATCATTCTGCCCTCGCTGCCTGACTCGCTGGCCTGTCTGCTGCCACCTATCCAGGTTCTTGATGTCTCTTGACTGGACCGTTACAGGTTCATCTCTCTTCTTCAGTGTTCCCTTCCTTGTGATTAATTTTGCAACCTACTGCCAGACGAATCTTCCTTTAAAAAATTGGTTGCTCAGGACTTCCTGACTGCTTTCTCCTGCCTACGGAGCAATGTGGAAAATGTCACGGTCTTAGGCTTGCAGGGAACCTTGAAACTTCTCTGGTGTCCCTACTTCTTGCCACAGATGAAGAATTTACATCAAAAACAGCTGGAGGACTTTCTCAAGAACACAGAACTGGGGTTTCTATCACCATGAAAACAGGTCCGAGACTTGGCCTGCTTACAGCACAGCCTGTCTGGCCGTCACCTTAGAAGGACAGACCTCGTGCTTGCCTGCGGTCTCCCCATCACTGTAGAAATGACCTCCCCTTGATGCCCAATCTGTCCTTGTTTGTCCCAGAATCCCCCAGTTTGAAAACTGAGAATCACCTACCCTGAGACAGGACCCTGCCAGTCCTGTGCAGACTGTGAGGAGGGTCACCTCACTGCTCCAGACATCTCTCTTCTTGTCTTTTCTTGGCCTCTGCCTGGCTGAATTCTCACAGTGGCCAGCTTCTGTTTCTAGAGCCCGCCATTCTGATCTGCTCCCTCGTAGGACCTCGGCACTCACTACTTCTGTTTCTATCTGCCTGGGTTGGTTATTATGATAAATTAACAGCTCTGACTTGTCGCTCTTTCATTTGGCACATGGTGCTTTTGTAATCTATTTCCAGTCTCCTTTATGTCCTTGTTTTCATGCCTTCCTGTCGCTCATGTGATCCAAATCAGTGAGTCCCATGTCTTAGTTACTTTCCTTGTCCCTTAGATAAAATACCCAACACCCACCCATAAGGTTGTTTTTTTTTTTTTCCGGAACTGGGGATTGAACTCAGGCTCTTGTGCTTGCCAGGCAAGCGCTTATTCTACTGAGCCATTTCCCCAGCCCCAACACCCACAAGTTAAAGGAGGAAAGGCTTATCTGGCTCAGAGTTTATAGAGCTTTCAGTTCATATTAGGCTGGCTCCAACCCAGGGTGGTGTGGCAGAGGGGCATTATGGAGGAGGAACAGTCCATGGCAGGGTAGGCAGGAATGAGCAAGCCTTCTCTTCCCTTTTATTCCATCCGGGCTACAGGCCTTTTGGGTGGTATTCACTATTCACACCCAGAGCTATGCTCAACCAATCAGGGGATTAACCCAGGATCGTCGAACAACTCGTAATCCCAGCATCACACCTTCAATCCATGTTCATACACCCTATTTCCACCTCCCAAAGCCCTCACCTATGAGTGCATGAGGCTTTTGCAGGGGGCATCTGAATTCAAGCCATAATACATTGTAATAATGGAAATATCTGTTGAGCAGAGGGCCAAAGGCCTCTCTTCTTCCCTTCCTACAGATTATGAAATAGTGACAGGGGACAGGCTGTGCTGAAGAGGCCTGGGAGCCTGACGGCATCGAAGCAATAACGAAACAGTCTGTATGCATCTGTCCCTCTTATTTATTTGCATTGTCCACTTGCTCCCAACCTCAGTTATTATAACAATGTGGCACCCTTCCAGCCAAGCCCAACACGACGATCTGTCCCTGGGATCCAACTCTCCCAGTGATGACAGCCGAGATTGACAAGGATGTTTAAACCCGAAGCTATGCTTTGGATGACATTCAGGTTTTTGTCATGAAGTTTCAAAATGGAACCAGAGCATTGTCAAAGCTTTCCACATGGAGGAAACACCAGTGACAAAAGAGGACATGAGACAGCTGTAGTCAACTGGGACAAGCACTGACTAAGAAAGCCAAATGCCTCGGGAGGGACGATGCCCNCCCCCGCATGCTGGGTGCAGCTAGCAGGGGACTCACGGGTGGCTCCAGGGCCTTCCCAGGCACAGGGTCGCTGTGCTCTCCTTGTTTGCCTGTTAAAATGACTGTTATTTATAGGTTCCAACAAGTCTCCTCCTAAGCGCCACATTCTTCGGAGTTTCTGAAATCTGACAACAACCAGTACTACCTTTTCTGACTCGTTCATCGCTGCCTAAGTTGTACCTGACAGGTTGCCCTGTGTATATTTGAACCTTACCAAAACAGAAGGTTTTTAAAAGCCTGGTCTTGTTTCACCTTTTAAGCATGGATTTTCATTCCTCCTGCTGCCCACATCTCATTTTGACCTGCATTCAGAACACCTCACTTACAAGGAAGAAATTGCGGCCCTGCCAGAAGGCAGCCCTATAAATCCTGGTCCTTGCCTTTGTGAGCCCGTATTCCAGGGGGAAGGATGTATGCACAAGAATTAACTCCAGTAACTCGATAACTTTTATACTCCAGTAACTCGATAACTTTTATGAGTCCATATGAAAAAATGGAAACATTAATTTCTCAATTAAACAAGGAAATACTTAATACCTCAAGAAGAAGGAGAAGCTACACAAGGGGCAATCAAGGAAGGCTCTGAAAAGGGAGCTGCCCTTCCAGCAGGGATTGAAAAGCAATACATAAGAGTTTTTCCAGGATGTTACAGAAGTGAGAGGCACTTTATGTACGGATCATTTACAAGCCTGGAACTCGTGGACCAGTTTTTAAAAATTTCCTGTCTTTGTAGCTAGACAGCAGGTTTCTTGAAATTTGGAATTAAAAATGTAGAAGCATCTCACATAGTTCAGTGGACATATCAAAGCATGCCTTGAGTAAAAGCCTGGCCTTGAGAAATCGTGTCAGTAGGCCTCAGGTTCATCTGTGTATGAAACGGACTGTACTTTCAGCTAATGTATAGTATAAGCTACAGACAAAGACGTTTGTGGAAAATTATAGTGAAACATGCATATTTTGGAAGGAAAAAGTTCTATCGGTCGACCTAGACCTGTGCTAACGATGGACTGCTGTTTTTCCCTTGCAGCATGGAGTTAGTGGGAGACGAGAAACACTCTTTTCGACTATCGAAACTTTTCCTGGGCTCTTGAACAGCCTCCCTTAGCTCATCCTCTATCATCTACTCCCTTTTAAAAACCAATAATTTCATTGTTAAAAATGACTCAGACTTACTACACTTAGGTAATAAAGAACACTTTAAAGAACAGAGATTAAAAGTCACAGTATCTAACCATAATTCTAACTTTTGGAGAATAATGTTTCCTGAGTTTCAGTGCATCTATGATGGTAAATGGATGGATGTAAGGATACATAGATAGACAGACAGATAGAAACATAATCCTTCATTTTTTTCTAATGCTAAAGGTAATCCTCTTCTAGTGAATTCACCTACCCCTGCCCTCACTAAACAATGAGGAAATATCCTAGTCTCTCCTAGTCAATTCCTATATATTACTTTCTAGGTTTTTGAAATCAACCTTTCAGTAGAACCTTGGGACCCTCCCAGGGATGCTGTCAAAATACTCAATGAGAAAGGAGAGTACAGCACAAAGCACTTATTTTCCATATCAATGAAGATCTGAAATAGTTTTCGGCTTTTATGGATTCTGACACACAGGATGAGAATAAACACTATTTAGGTTTACCTGCGCCTGTTACAGGGGAAAATAAAACTAGGAAGGAGAGCTGTATTGTGAAGACTTAGAAAGTGGGGAAAAGAGAGAAGCAGGCCCATGATGAAGTACTCATTTGTAAAGCAGAACTGTTATACCCCCCACGTGGTCACTAATATTACTGATTAGGATGTTGATGTCTGGCCTGAAGATACCTTTTGCCTTTTTAGTGGACAGCACAATCCTTTAAGAAGCCCGGACATGAGATGCATACTTTAAAGACATATCATCCATCTAACAGAACCAAGAGAACGTCCTACATGACATTTACTCCAACTGACTCTAACACTCTTGGTGCTTTCTAGCTTGGCTATGTGTCAAAGGAAAACACTGTTGCCATTGTCACGTGGCATTACTCATCACTGTCCATCAGCTTCCTCAGCCCGGACCTCACTGAAACTTTGGGCCAGTTAATTCTATGCTGGGAGGCCCATCCTACACACCGCGGGGTGTTTAATAGCAATCCCGGCCTCTACCCCAGATGTCAGTAGTGTTTCATCCCTCTGTTTTGACAAACCAAAAAATAGCTTCTGCGTTTGCCAGATGTCCTTGGGGTGTGGTGGGGGAAAAGTCACCCCAGAATGAGACTAAGTGCTTGACACTCCGGCCATCCAAAGGTGGTCATGTCTTGGACGCAGCAAGCAAAGGTGTTTCTCTGAGTCTGGAACACAGGTTTGATCTCTAAGAGTAGTTGGAGATGTCTAGCACCCAGGGCACAGGAAAAAGATCTAGGTGATAACAGACGCCTCGTCACCAGTGAGGAGGCAGAGAAGTCCGCTAGGGGTTGTCCTGACCCCTGTACTTAGGAACTTAGGACAGGAAAGGCTCATGACACAGCCCTTCCCTCAAGCCAGCCCTGCTTTTGAAACCGCAGGATAGAAAGCAGAGGCCAGAAGCAGAGCAGCCTTTCAGTCGTCAGACACAGGAACACGAAAGGAGGAGGAGGAGGAGGAGGAGGGGGAGGAGGAGGAGGGGGGAGGAGGAGGAGGCCAAAACCACTGCTTTGACTTTCTGGATAGCTTGAAGCGTTGGTGTGCGGCCAGTTGTGGCAGCTACAAGTGCTTTATCTTTCGGGGATATGAGCAGCTCACCAATTGTGACTTCTAATCTTCCAATCGGAGTTCAGATGGCTGAATGTTTAGAAGCTCCTGAAAGCTAGCCGCTAATTAATGAGCAGCGAGCCCCAGTTTCAGAGACATTTGAAACAAAGCAGGACAAAGCTCTGGGCTCTGTGTACTTTGGGGACTGACAAGGAGCAGAGAGGCCCTCCTCCCCCGAATCCCCGCGATTCACCAATTCATCAAGCGGAGGGAATTTTTTTAAACGAGAACTTAAATTCTGAGAAGAAAATCGTACCTGCGGAGCCAACTACCTACTTTCTATTTAGCAGGATACACGTAATGCTGGCCCCTTTCTAATCAAATGGAAAATTATTTTGCGCTAAGGGTTTCAAAACTTCCCCATCCGTCAAGCAAACAGTACCCATTACTTTAAACACTTTGGCGTCTAGTAATTGTTCAAAAATGTGTCAGACTACCAGTAATTTAAGTCCCGTCAAAAATAAATCTCAGATACTCACTTCTTCCAGTTAGTGACTTGAAAAACACGCCCACATGTCAATTACCGGAAGCTGTAGCAATGTTTCTTTGTTCTGAATTTGTGTAAACAGAAAAAGGTTCTTCCTCAGTAACAACTGTTTTCTAAAACCTATATAAATGTTTACGTGAACCTCAATGCGACAACTCCTAACAGAAGCAATGAAAGCTGCTACATTAGTAAACACACACACACACACACACACACTTTATGTCTCTTGGTAATAAACGTTTAAATGAGAAGAAACAATGTATAGACTTGAGAATTATTCTTTCCACAGAGGCCTGACCACAAAGCATTTCCATTTTAAATTTTAAATCAACGTGATCTACATTTTTAGGGAGTTACAGCCACAGGCTCCTTTCTCTGTTTTTCCAAAGATATGGCTTGACAGATGATTTCAAAATCCCAGGTAAACAGGTGAGTAAAAAACTGGGACTATGAAAATAATTCACACAATTGGTAGCTAATTAAGATAGGCTGTTAGGAAGAGCTTTTCTGTGAGCAGTTGTTCTTGGTGAATGAGACTAAGAAAGCCTGTGAATGGAATCCGTCCCTACTGTACGATGTATCTGGCTATAAACAGCTGTAGATCAACACATAGATTAAAGAAGTGTTAGTGATTTTCCAGAGTTTTCCATTTCTAATATAATAGTATTTTTTCTTGAAGAAGATTGTGATCATTTAATCAGAAAATCACCCATGCCCACTATGTTACAAGGCATTGCATCAAGTTGGCTTACTAAATCAGATGACTGAATTTCAAAAGTAGAAGAAAAGAAAGCTGAATTTGGGTTACCTGGTGGTATTTAGTCTCTTTTTCCCCTGGTTCTCAGCTGTATGTACTAATAAATAAATACAGCTGTGAACTGTGAACCATGTGTAGATGGATGGTACAAAGACTTTGGAATGGGACCCTAAGTGGCCCTCTTCCTAGGGATAAATTAGAATAAGTTGATTTTCATTAAGCAGGAACAGATCAATATTTCATTATTAACATGGTGACAATTGCATGTTAATAAGAAGTCATCTTTTTTTTCAAGCATCGAACTGCCAAACTCACTGGATTAATGACTTCCTTTCTCCAGTGGAACCTCTTTACATTTCCTCTCTTGTAATGTGGAAACTCGAGCAGCTGTGTGTTCCTGTGTGCGTGTGCGCACGCGTGCTCATCAAAGCGCTGACCTTTGGCCAGGCGGGATTAGGAAACACCTACTAATGTTTCCTTCAGAAAGCAAGGGATTTTGTTGTCACGGGTACCCTTAGGATTCTCTCCCCAAGAAGGTTTTCATGCACTTATTTGTCACTGGGAGTTAGATAATGATCCTGTTCGTGGATGTTAGTTACACCCATAGGAGTAAAAATGGTTTCCTTGCAGGAAAGATCGTAAGATAAATCGTTGATTAAAGGGGTTACACATCGGGGGGAATTCTGACCATGTGGCCACCTCCCCCAACCATAAATCACTCACGGTCCAGTGGCCTTCAATAGGGCCCATCTCGCCCCTTACTTGTGATGATAAACAACGTATCCTCCCTGGGCAGCCCACTCTGTATTCCAGAGTAAGTGAGCTATGAGATAACACATTTATCCTTCTTGCAAAGGTGGCTCTTGGTATTTCACGTGACACAGAGAAAAATACACCCAGTTGAATAACGACTAATGAGGATTAATGTATGATTCCGCGGAGGATTGTGGGTTCCTCTCTTTTGTGCGTTAGTTAAATAATAACGAAATGAGATAAAGAGGGTCTTGATGCCACCCTAAGAGGGTACACTCTTGCTTTTCTTTGTCCTGGTGTGTGTGTGTGGGGGGGGGTCCCCTGCCTATTTCTTTTCTCTTTTGGGGGGGTGTTGGGGGAGCAGGACCAACAGGAAATCCTTCCTGGAATCCACTACAAAGCCAGAATTCAGTTGCGAAGCCCTGATAACAAAGGGCATATGAAAACGATAGCTTTCTACAAGCCCAAGGTTCTAAGCATCCCACGGGAGGGACCAGTCCTGCCACGTTCCAGCGCAGTAGGTTCACGGAAGGTTTTCCTTACTTATCTAATCATTACTCCTTCAGCATCTGCTCTGGCCGCTGTTTTCTGCCTGTCCCCTGTAGAGGTGGCACTGATGGGGCTTTAGCAATCGCACAAATACATAATTAGTTGTCAGTGGTAGCCAGTGCCGTGCAAGCAAAGAGATCATCCGGGTCTAGGCTCAGGGTGGGGCTCCGGGGAGCTTCGCCCGGAATATGACTCTGGGCTGAGAACGAGGGCTCTGCGCAGGGTCGGGGAGGAAGAGAGGGAGGCGGTGCAGGGAGACACGGAGCCTGTGGAGATGAATCACAGTGAAATCACGTCATTTCCGGCTTGAGATCACTGTGTTAAGCAAAACAAGCCAAACACAGAAAGGCAAGTATTGCATGTTTTCTCTCTCACACGGAAATGGAGGGAGGGAGGGAGAGAGGGAGGGAAAGAGGGCGAGAGAGAGAGAACCTGAAAATAGAGGAGAGACAAATGGAAAAGGTGGGCTCAAATAAAGCATGACAATGTGTGTGTGCAGAATTGTTACAGAGAAATCCATTTATCTGTGCCATTGATATGAATTATTATTAATTTTTTTTGGCGGGGGAAGGGTTTACAGAGTGCTCATGGTCTCACTACTAGATCAGACTCACAGTGATTCTGCTGTTTACAGCCTCCCAAGTGCTGGGGTTACAGGCGCACACCACCATACCCAGTCACAATCTCTGCCTTAGCACACCCTGGGGACAGGGCCAGCACTGCAAGCCTGGGCATTGAACCCCTGGCCCCTGCTTTCAGGTACTTTAATCCATTGAGCTATTTGGCTGGTTCTTGAATTAATATTTATAATAATGCATAGTAGGATGCAAATAACTAAGTACAATTAGGGGGCACCACCAAAATACATCAATAAATAAAAATGCCCTAAGGTGGAGGCTGCGCACAGCAACTTTAGAAAGAGCTGGAAGCCCAGTGAACTGGAGTAGAAAGGACCTCTGGCTAGGGCAGGAGCAGTGGTGGATGCTGGAGCAGGTGGGAGCCGACCCCGGCAGGGTCTTAAAGGAGGGTGAGGCGCTGCATTTTCTCTGGGTAGCTCCAGCGCTTTGCCTGAACTGAGTCCGCCTGAAGCACAGACTGCAGTGCTAACCCCTGGTGTCTGTGAACACACTTCCTTGGAAAGAGGCCTCAGCAGGTGGAATCAAGTTACAATGAAGTCATGAGCATGGGGCTGAGCCCAAGGACTGGGGTCTTTATGAAACTAAAACTAGAAATTCTGCGTGGGCCAGCTATTCTTGCTGTCTTCCTGACAGCTTTAAAGACACGTTGCAGGGGCCCATGGCTACACATGGTCACAGCAGCCCAGCTCATACCAGCTAAGTCTTGGCACTGGCCTATATGCCCATCAAAGGATAACTGGATGAAAATAATTATATTTATACACAGTGGAGTACTGCTCCACAATGAAGAAGGATAAATTTGAGTTGTTCGTAGGAGAATGGATGCGCTTTTGGGCCTGAATATCGCGTGAAGTAAGCCACACACACAAGCTTATATATTTAAGGGGTTTTCTTCTATGGAAATCCCAAAATATAAATAAAGAGTGAAATAAAAGATAATAGGAAGCAGGGAAGGGGACTGAGGATTGGAGGGAGGGGAAAGGGATGGAAGGGAAGGAGGGGAAGAGAACTGAGAGCTTGCTAGGAGGTTCTAGCAGGAGAGCGCAGCTGCTCGGACGTAAAGCCTTCCCTGAGGAAAGGGTCTCTTCTATCCGGGATGGTCTTCGCTGACCCAGCGTGTCACGCACGTGGAGCACTGAGAGAGATAGGCCCCCTCCTAGCCAGCTCAATCAGCCGGATCAAGCCTGGTGGTCACTGGAGTGACACGTGTGACAGCCAGATTGCCCCCACCTCCAGGATGAAAGAACTGAGATGCGTGAGGTACCTGGACCAGTCTTCTACAAGGCAGGGGACCGTCCCATGTGGCACAATATGCTAATAGAAACAGAAACTCAAGCAAGAAAGAAAAGCCCCAAGGGACGCTGGCACACGGATGTAGGGGAAGTATAGCCACAGGGAAACGCGGGTGTGACAACAGAGTCAGGGAGGAGCGATGACTTCCCCAGGGTAGAAGGTGTGGCAGGAGGCAAGGGGGCATCCTCCTGTAGGGGCCTTAGAGGGAGGCGGCCCTGCCGCCTCTGGGGTTTGCATGTCACCTGTTTGGGGTTCTTTAGTAGGTGCTCTACGACATGAAAACACCAGCAAACCAATGAAGAATTTTACGTGAAGCAGAGAGTTTTAAAAGAGCGGAGGGACCTATCAATTTCATTCCAGTTTTTTTTTCCTAAGCTCCACCTGGCTGCTTAGGAACGAAGACCACCAAGTTAGACAGGGTTGAGGTAGAGTGGTACAGAGAGTTTGCAGGCTCTGGGGCAGCCCAGGGGAGAGCTACGGGTTGAGGCTGGGATGCTGGTACCGACATTTGTCACATACACATTCTTGGCATGGAAAGTGACAGATAACACGGCTGCCCTGCTGGGTGGGCTGCATGCTTTGTGACGATGCTCCTTAAATCCAGGCACATGGATTGATATTCTCCACAAGGATGTAAGCTGCAGGCCCCAACTGGAGCCTCCAAGTGACAAGAGAATTATTTTACCATTTCACACATTGTGTTGTTTTTCTCTGAATTATAATTGCTTTTTACATAATAAAAAACCTGCTCAAGAATGACAAAGCATGAAGAACCATTTCTCGCCTCCTTTAAGGGCATTACGGAACAGGATGTGATCTGAAGGAGAGAGAAAACAAAGGCAGTGGTCGACACTGGGCACCACCCGTGATGATTCACCCACCAGGTCCCAGCCCTGTAAGACAAATTACTGGCGAGGTCAGAAGTGCCCCAGTGCCATGTGCGGACCTCGTCTGGCCCGTTGGGCTCAGCCAAAAAGCGGTGGCACACACACCTGTGAGGAGCCCGAGGGGCTGGGAAAAGCTGCGCCCATGTGGCTGGATGCTGTTTTGAGGCATGAGAAGTAGGTTCCCTGTCTGTAGCAAGACCTCTAGCTCTGTATACAGCGACCTTTGACTCATGTATAGGTCTGTTGCAATCTTTTTTTTTTTTTTTTTTTTTTTCTTTTCCCAGTTCCGGGGATTGAACTCAGGACCCTTTTCCACGGCCATAACAGAGTCTCTGAGGCTGATAGCTAGAAAGAAGTTTGTGTAGCTTCCAGTTCTGGATCCTGAAAGTCCAAGGTAAAGATAGGCAGCCCCACTCATCTGGCCTCTGGCCAGGGCCTCCCAGCAGATGACCCTGCAATAGTGGGAGTGTGTGCAGAGGGGGTCTTGCAGTGGGAAGACTGGGACATGGAAACAGACCAGGGTCCACTCATTTTATTTTTTGTGGTGGTCCTGCGAATTGAACCCAGGACCTTCACACTGGGCTGTGTCTCCATTCCCCTCGCTTTTTTGTTTGAGACAGGGTCTTGCTAAGTTTGCTTAGTTGCCCAGGCTGGGCTTGAACTTGCCCTTGTCTAGCCTCAGCCTCTCAGAATGCTAGGATTCAACACACATAATCACACCCAGGAAGCATTTTTCTTTTTTTAATGATGATTTGTTGTCTAAAGATTCCACCATGTCTAATGATGGGCCAAATACCTTGGTGGATTGAAGTGCCTGCAAGCAGTTGCAGGGGCTGGGGGTTCTCATGGTGATTGAGAGTGGGCATGGTGGTAAGTGCCTATAATCCCAGCATTTAGGAGGCTATAAACAGGCGGATCACTACGAGTCTGATCTAGTAATGAGAGCCTGAACACTCTGTAGACCCTTCCCCAAAACTAAAAAAAGAAAAAAAAAAAAAAAGATTCCACCGTGTCTGCCTCCCTGGGGACAAACTTCCCGTGCCGAGCATTAGAAGCCTAACGCATCCAAACCACAGCTCCCGAGGAGAGGCGTCACAGCGCAGGAAGCAAAGCAAACAAGTTGGAGTCTTGCTTCGGAGATTTCAAAAGCAGACATCGTGACAACTGAAAAAGTGGCTGCAGGAGACGAGCATGGGGAAGCAGGGCTGCGTCCCCTTCATCTCTGACTTCCCTTCAGCCCGAGCACAGGGCTTCCCGGATGTCTAGAGCAGAGTGTGTTTATGGGATCAGCAGGGAGGAGAGCCCTCATCTGCTCAGACACGGAGGTGTGGAGAGCTGCGTTCTGCCCCAGCTTGCTGCTCGGCTGAGGCAGGGTGAGCTGTTGGGGAGGCAGCGTAGAGAGGAAGCCTCCAGGGAGTCGGGGATCACAGAGCGGGACACGCCTTGGAGTGGCTTGTGGAGGGGCTGCAGTTCCCACCATGTGGCCCCCACCACGGCCACCAGAGGCCGGGGAATGGAAGACTGGAAGGCTTGCGTGATGTGGACAGAGGGTCTCAGACATCACAAGAAAACTTCTAGCGGCTCCTGCATGGCTTTCAACAGAGCGCAGAAGGGACATTGCGTATCCTCACGTGGACACAGGTGACCGCTAGCACCAAGCGTGACCCCCAAGTCCTCAGAGGTCAAGGAATCCCAGGAGCTTGGTCACTGCATGAGCGAAGACTAAGTTTCTGATGGTGTGGGCGCTCATAATAAGAAAGACATTCAATTGTGTGAAAAAAACAAAAAAAATGAAGTCAGGCCTCAGTCAGCCATGCTGCTCAGAGACTAACGCACTCGGGTCTGCTGTATAAGGCAGCTCCACATGGTAGCAGATGTGAGGAAGAATGTAAGATCCCCTTCCTTTAACTGCTAGGTGTCCAGCCCAGAGGGCAGGCGCTTTCAGCTCCTTGAGCAGGGATGGGCGGGGCCAAGTCCGGGCACCTCCCACCTCCTGCAGCACCAGCCAGATGACCGGATGACCGTTCAGGCATGCCACTTGTTCTTCAGAACACGCCGATTTGTGACCTGCCTGACACTGGGCTGCTGCCTACTTACTTTTCTCATTGCTGAGACCAAATATCAGGCACCTAATGGTAAAGGAAGAGAGATTTGGTTCAGCTCACTGTTTGCCGGGGTTCCAGTACAGATTGGCTGGATCGGAGGCTGGATGACATGGCAGAAAGGGGGGCAGTCCGTGGCAGGCAGGCAGCGGTGGCAAAGCAGCAGCAAGCCCGCCCTCTTTCTGTTCCTTTCCATTCCATCCAGGCCACAAGCCTATTGATCAGTGTCATCCACCACCAGTAAGAAGTGTTAATCCCAGTGCTCCATCCTTTAATCCCAGTGTCATATCCCTAATCCACATTCATAGCCCTAATCCAGCAACCTCCAGAACCCTCACCTATGACCTCCTGAGGCTCTGGGGAGGCACCTAGATACAAACCACTACAGATAGTTTGGGATTTAGGTATCATTTTTTAAAATTCTGCTTTTACCCTCTGCTTACACAGTTGCTAGTGCTTTTCAAGTCCCTTTTCTCTTTTTGTCCCTTCTGTGCTCTTTGAGATAGGAGTCAAAGAAATCATGTACCTCTTGACAAATGCATGAGTGACGAAGGCACAGAAGGTCTTGGTAATAAGCCCAGAGTTACAGAGAAGAAGGGAAATAATAATCATCCCAACAACAACAATAATTTATAATAATAATTACTATTTTTAATTTCTTGCTCTCTGTCTGCCAACGGAACTATGTGTGTTCAATTTATTGTGTCAACAGCCCCACCAAGGAGGTATGATATGTCTCACCATCTGCAGATGAGAGGAAGAGAGGCGCAGCGAGCTTCAGGACACCGACAAGGTTCACATGCACGAAGCAGTCTCACAAGGACGTGCAGCCTACGTCCTAGCTTTCTCACTGAACCCTTCGGGACTGTGGAGAGCTGCGTGCTGCCGTGCCCTAAAGATGGCGCCGGCTTCCGCCTTCCACCCC